>JANAVB010042220.1:16032066-16102066 GCA_029216955.1 Iris pallida
ATATATATATATATATATATAATATATATATAAACTGTCTCCTATTTTCAGATATCTCTCTTACTTTCATGTACTTTTTTATAGCATTTCATATATCTTACTCTATTCCTTTGTTTTATATTTTCTGCATAATATGAACTGTTTGAGAGATATGTGCTCGTTCCTGTCCTGACTGGACCTGTTAAAATATTACAAATGACACCGAGGAGTTCTATCCCTACTTATTATGGAGTAGGCTAGATGACACCTGTGAGTTGGACCCACTGGAGGATCCAGCTCTAGATGAGGACATCATCCCTACTGTTTAGACTAGATTAGCTAGGCTTATCTTATTTCATTTTGACTTTGTATTTGACATTATGAGTTGTATTATATTTTTGGATGTTGAGATGTTGTGTCGTTTAGATACTTAGACTTATTTCCTTCTGTTTGTATATTTCTTTTTGAGATTTCATATCTATCTATTCTTGATATTTCTACCTTAGAATTGTGATTGAGTTGTACCTTCTGTATTATCCTCTGATTGGAGAGTATACCTTGTACAGTTATATTTATACTGTGTTAGATGTATGTGATCTAGGACAGTGTTCTATCGTCGACACGGTTGCGTAGGCTGGACGTACCTACTTCTCATGCCCCTAGACTAGGTGCGAGTCGTGACACATTTTTAGTGGTGGCTCATGCAGGTCGAGAGTCATATTAGTATGATATCGTAGTAGCGCAACGACTTAGTTGTACTATTATGAGCCTGCGATAGAGTGTAGGAAGTAAGGTATTAGAATTAGAGGATACTCAATCACAATTAGAATTCCTTGAGAGATTCCTGGGATGACTATTGAGAATATTATTATAGACTATCTCGAAATTTGATTCCAACAATTTCTGCTTACCTTCCTTGTTCGTTGATGAATTTGATTCTTGTATTCAATGTTGAATTGATTTTCTACCAAGATAAATCGTATGGGCTAGGTCGCCTCAGTTATGAAATCTAGAGTCTTTTACAAACATATTAGCTGGCATGGTGAGGACATATAGTCTGATTTTGGATATATTTCTGGGTGTGGGAATTTAAGATTTTTGCAGCCAAGCTAGCGACAATACAAAAATTTTAAATACCATTATTCTAGAGGTATGTACCTTAGTTGTGGACTCTATGGTTGATCATATCCTTGCTTACTAGTATGACCAGGATTCTGAGTATCATGATTTTGGACAGACGTATATGATTATCAGATTGTATCTTTAGAACGTTCTTAGAACATATCATCTCTACCTTTCGTTTCAGTCTTTTAAAAAAAAATATATTTGTTTTTCCATCCTTAATTAACTTAGCAGTAGGGATAGTTTTTGTTATTTAGTCTAATTATTTATAGAACTTCATTTAGTTATAATTCTTTCATAGTATAATGATTTGATAGCTTGTATTAGAGTTTATCTTAGAGATGATAGTCTAGTTTTGACATTAGAACAGTAACCCTTGTAGTTAAATCTCTATTGTTTATGATTACCAGTTTTCACAAAAGGTGTTAGTCTGCTCAGGAGGTAGTGACCCCTCCGACTGATAAGAAGGATAGTAGGATGTATATATAGATGGTTAAAATAGTATATGGGAAAATTTAAAGATTTGGTAGAGATTTTTAAATTTAAGAAGGATGATATTGAAGGTTTATGTGAAACAAATACGAAGGATGATTTTATAATGGAGAATAAGTTCCTGCATGACGTAGTAGTATTAACTTCGAACAAATTTCAAGGACAGTAATTTGAACAAGTTTGAGGATTTCATAAACTTTGATATAGGGGTTTTGGATCCAAGTTAGGACAAGGTGTAGGACTTTAAATTTCGGGATGATTAAGTTGATAGAGGAGAATAAGATCAAAAAGAGGGAAAAAAGAGTTTTAATAAGAGCATGATTCGTGAGAAATGCCTTAGAAATTTAGGCCATGCTTCCAGGAGGGAGTTCTAGATCTCGAACCTAGTTGGAGGTGAGTTTTGACCTAAACCTTAGTATGTCTTTTGAAGATATTTTGATACACCCCCCGTAAGTTTTGATACCTTATGATTGCCTAGTACTGTCATATGGTTAGTATAACTAGATGAGACCCCAGACTGATATTACATGCCATGACCCCATAGGTTACTCTTTCAAATTGTATGATTTAGATAAAGTTTCTGAGACTATTATTGTTGGGGACGTGACCTTAAGAGGAGTACGATCGCCTTAAATTTCGAGGACAAAATTCTTCTATGGGGGGGTAGACTTGTAACCACTTTTTTAAAATGAGGGTAATTTTAAACTTTTATAAAATTGACCTTGTTTGTTATTAAATAATATATTTAAATCTTGTTAATGAATAATTGGTGAATTTAGATTATACTAATTAAACTGGTGTATTATCACTTGGTGTTCTACTAGTGTAACCCTAGAACTACTTAGACTAGAGACTAACCATGACCATAGGGGACCTATCCTATGTGATTAGAGTAGCTAATTGCCACTTTTTAGGCTAAGGGTATTTTGGTCATTTTGTGATTTTTGTATTAAATTGAATTTTGATTAATTAGTAATATGCAAATTGAGATATTAGACCTTAACCTAGTTTTGTACTAACCTAGATGTTAGTCATGATCCTAGAGATTAAGTTAGAGGATTACAAACTTACTGGCTAAGTTAGAAATATCTAGATATTTAGCTAAGTTAGATTTTTAGCTTGAACCAATTTCTACTTGGGCCTTTAGCTAGAAGGCTTAGAATTTCTATTAGAGAGAAGCCCATAACTTGCATTGCACCTAAACCCTAGCCCAACACTAGTGGCCGGCCATAGCAGCTAGAGAGGCTCAATCCCCCCTATATAAGTCATCGTTAGCCCCCCCTTGCCTCTTTTGTATCAAAACCTAACCCTCGTTTGTGTTCTTCCCCAAATCATCCCCATTTCCTCAAATCTCCTCCAAATTGAGCCTAGGTTTTTGCATTGCACTCCCTTGCTATAGTGGAGACCATTGGAGGCTAGCTAGGAAGGATTTGGGAGCTCTTTGGACCATAGCAATTGGAAAAGGACCTCATTCCTAAGCTTTTTTATTGAGATCTAACTCTCAATAGGTAATGGCCCTAAACTCATTCTAATTTCTGTTTTCTCTTCATGAATGCATGCATCTAGGAACCATGGACATGTAGACCAAGTTTGGTAGGATTTAGAGTCCATTTGGTATGCGTATCGCATGTGTATCGAAGTGCTAGTATAAGTGCTTGATGAAATGCCTCAAAGAATTGTTTTATTATATTTTTCAAAACAAATTTCATTTTCTTGTAGCCATTTATGTTTGATTTGGATTTCTGGAGCTCTGAGTTGATTTCTGTGTCGTCTTCGTGTCCAAAATCGGATATAGGATACAGCACGACCCAGTCATACTGTCCCCTGCTACCCGACAGAGAAAACTGACACATAGGACACGTGGACACGTGCCACTCGGCACAGAGGTCGGGGACATGACTGACATCGTGTCCTCTAACTCTCAGGTTGATTGATGTCGTATCGGACATGCAATCGAGGCCACTCATATTTTATACACACCGCGCACAGTCGATCAGTGGCTCTGATACGGCTTTGCCATTTGGACACGACACGTCTTGGGGTCTGTGCAGGCATCCTAGCCCTAGACCCCCTAGCCATGTGCACAAGCATGAGGCTCCTCGTGCCACGTGTCGATCCCTATTCAGCCCGACATGGCCGTACGACACTGTCTTTTGTGTATTTTTCTGATAAATTGCTCTTTGGTGTTTTGACACTTCGTGTCCAGTTCAGGGACACGCTGGGACTTGTGTGTAGACATGAGGTTTGTACCTACTACTGTACACATGTGTTCTACTTTTATTTCAAGTATTATTGTATTAATTTGATTTTGAATTGATATTTTTCATGTGAAAAATGTTATCTCAGGTTTGGGGGTTTGTAATTGGGATTTTGAGTTATTAGTTTCCTGAGATTTGAATTCCAGTTTATGATCTCAGTAATTTGATGATTAGTTAGTTGCTAAGATTAAATGTTACTAATGTTAATATACATATATATATATATATATATATATATATATATATATATATATATATATATATATATATATATATATATATATATATTATATATATAAAAGAAAAAAAAAAAAAAAATAATATATATATATATATATATAACTTATATCTATGATGGGGTTTTTGCTTCTCAGATTTGGGTGGGTGTTGGTTCTTCCCAGATTTTATGGAATTGGTAGCCTTGTTCTATGTATATAGTAGTGCTTTGAATATATATTGCATATGTATAAGTTTTTCTATGTGTATATAATATATATATATATATATATATATATATAATATATATATATATATATATATATATAATATAATATATATATAATATATATATATATATATTTATATTTATAATATATTATATATATATATATATATATATATATATATATTTTTATTATATATATATATATATATATATATATAAATATTATTACATAATATATATTTTTTTTTATATAAATATTTATATAATATATATATATATATATTATATAATTATATATATATATATACATATAATATATATATTTTTTTTATATATTATATTAATATTAGATAACATATATATCTATATATATATATATATATTATAGATATATTATATATGTATATGTATATAGTATTATATATATCTATATATATATATATCTATATATATATAATATATATATTATATATATATATATGTATATGTATATGTATGTATATATTATATATATATATATATGTATATCTATATATATATATTTATGTGTTATCTATATGTTTGTGGTTGTGGGTTACTGTGGGAGTTCCTGAGGTTAGTCCAGGTTGGGCAGTCCTGACAGCATTGTAACACCCATATTCTGAATGCGTATTTTGTCAGCTTGCATATATTTCAGACCTGTATTTATTTTCTCGGATTTGGCATGTACTTGTAATTGGCTTGACTTGCAGATTTTGGTTCTCGTAATTGGGTTTTACATGACTTGGTTTTATTTGTGGAGGAGAATTGGTTTGATTTGGTTTGAGTTGGTTTGGTTTGGTTTAAAAGGCATTGGAACACCTTAGCCTATGCTCCACCCTCAACACAACACACCCACCTCCGTTAAATCCCACATAACTTTTCTCTCTCCTCTTTATTTTTCATTTACTTCTCCATCTCCTTCTTCTTCCTTCCTCTACACAACTCACCAACACCCATAGGCAAGTGCACCTTGCCACCACATGAGAACCACATTTTATTTATTCATTAGCTAGATTTGGCCATGGTGATCAACATTAGAACTTGACATTTTATGATTTGGAGTCTCCATTGTTCTAGATCTAGGTTTTAACTATTTTCGGATTTACATGGTTTTGATCTATTTTGGTTGGATTTTTGTGGGTTTTGATGCTTCCATGTGGAAGAGAATTCAATTTTACTCAAGTTAGAACTTTGAAAATCTAGATTTGGCTTTGATTTGACAAAGATATAAAAATTTGAATTCTTGGTGTTCTTCTCGGCCTGGAGTAGCATCCTGCAGCCTGCGCTCTTTAGCGCAGTGCTGGACTGCGCAGCCCCTCTCGGTCTGCGCTCTTTAGCGAAGTGCCGAACGCGCAGCTTGCCCTATGGTGAACTGCGCTCAGCCCCATACGCCAGCCATTCATGCGCACTTCACCCTGCGAAGTTCACTCCTGCGCAGTCTGCTCATGCACAATCCACCCCTGCGCAGTTCACTCCTGCGCAGTCTGCTCATGCGCAATCTACCCCTGCACAGTTTACTCCTGCGCAGTTTATTTATGCGCAATCTGACCCATGCGCCATCTGCCCCTGCGCCCTGTGCCCCTGCGCACTTGGCACCCTGTGCAGCTGACACCTGTGCAATCCAACCCCCTGACCCCTTGTGCAATCTATTGGCTCTTGGAGTTTTGGTTTTATTTCTCTAAGCTTGGCTCTTCTATAGCCCTGTATATTGATATTTTATTAGATATTTTACGCCCATTTTATATCCTTACGCCTTTTGTCATGAACTTGATTTTACTTAACATGTTTGGAATGACTATTGTACATGGCATGGTATGACAAGGAACTAGCATAACACGACAGTGACCCATAGTGGTGCACTCCTGACATGACCAACCTGACATGATAGAGGCCCGTCGTGGCGCACTCCTGACAAGTACCCTGACATGAATTATCTTAATAACTTGATAGTGGCCCGTGGCGGCGCACTCCTGACTTGACTTGACTTGTAACTTGTAACTTGACTCGTATAATCAACTTGACACCGTGGGTGTTCCTGCTTGCTTGCTTGTGCAATCCACTTGTCTTGTCTTGCATCATGTCTAGGACGTGACTCCCTGGTTCCCACGGTCAGGGATTCATACTGAATATGGATTAGGCTAATGACTGATCAAACTATAGTTCATGGAGAATTTCCAGTCACAGGCAATCTCGTTATCTGGGCGCTCTTAATTGGACTTGTAGCTTACCGACGAGTAAAGCACATTTCCAGCGCACTGTCATGTATTGCACCCTCTAAGTCACCTAAGGGTATATCGTCTCCGGGGCGATGTATCCAACCATACTTTCAACCCGCGAAAGGATAACTGGATGGTCTGCAGGGCTTGGGACTGGAAAATTCTCACTCGCATCTTGTTAGTAATTAGGCTTGTGATAACCCTAGTTAGTTAAAGTAGTAAGCCGTAGTAATTGCTTGGCCGCTTGTGAATGGATGATGTCTAGCCCTGTCTAAGTCTTGTCTAGTCCCTGTACACTGGTACCCCTGAACATGATTGTTTTACTTGCTTCAACAATAATTGGGTAGAGACAAGGAGCTATTCAGGCGAAAGGTTACAACCCCGGTCCTTGTTTGGTTTACGGGTTGTAACCTGGTTTTTCGAATGGTTCCATGTCCCTAGTCGTTTATTATCCTGACGTGCTCTTTATTACTTGTACTTTTCTTTCATTTTCTTATGTTCTGATATGCTGGCTTTTGTTCTTATTTCGTGGCCTCTTTTGTGGCACTTGCTCTTTCTGGGGTTTGACCCAGCTGGTTTTGTGTGGCCAGATTTCGGAGCAGCACCCGAGGATCTACCGAACCTCCAGCCCGATGGTGGCGACTAGAAGGAACCCGGGCTACGAGTGGGTTTTCTATTTTGTTTCGCTCACTCTATTGTAAATTATTCTTTTGAGGCGTTTAGCCGACGAGCACCTGTTAGCTCGATGCACTTTTACTTACTGTCTGCCTACGGGCTGTAAACATGATTAACAAATCCTAGGGTTGATCATGTATGACTTAACTCTTGCTAGTCCTAGCATTTTGTACGACTAGCTTCATGATCAGCTGATATGTAATATTTGGGACGCCTTTTATTGTATATTTGGTGGTCAAACATCTTGTAATTATATTATTTGCTTGAGATTGAGACAGTAGGCTTGACCTTAAGAGACTGTTGGCTTGTAGTAAACCCTCATATCTAGACAGCCGTGACCGTATAGCGAGATGGACTTTATTTCAATATACGAAGCTGGCTATGTTCGCCCCCGCTCTCCAGTATTCTGGTTCTGGGGCGTGACAAGCATCCCCCTCACCACAGCACAGAACACACTACCTCTTCTTCCCCATTTCTCTTATATATATATATATATATATATATATATATATATATATACATATATATGACATAGTGTATAATGTATATGTTATATGTAGTTTAGCATATATGCCTATGTATGTTCATGAATATTTATGTATGTAAGTATGTGTGAATACATGTGATGTTTGTAGCCTATGTTATATATAGATACATATAGTTATAGTACGTATGGTTTACCTATTAGGCTATGTTATATGGTTGACAATGGTATGTATTTATATAGGAGTTTGGTTAGACTTGTGTTTGCCTAAACCTAGACTAGTTTGACTATAGTTGACCTAGTTTGACTAGATTGTTGACCAGAGTTGACCAAGAGTTGACTTTGGCCTAGAATGACCTAGAATTATATAGAATGCAATGTAAGCTTTATTATTACCATTATGGATACATTGTAACATGTATTTCTCTAAATAGGATATTGTGACTCTGGTTCGGATATCTGTTTACATCAGTCGCTCAGGATATCAAGCGAGTGTATTCTCTGATCGTTTCATACTTGCTAGGACTTATATTCTTGCTCTAGATTACTTTACTTGATGTTGTCACGATGTTATCACGGAATTAGTACTATATGGATCTTTTCATGAGATGTTATCCCCAAGTGGTGTGCATCGGGTATTTTATGTTAATAGTACTTTATCATGTATATCATGTCTCCTTGGACTTGTATCTATTCATGTATACACATGTTCTCATATGCCTTCATGTACACTCATGTACACTCATGTTCACATGAGCTTCTTGTATAAAGTAGCGTAATACGTAACTTGAATGGATCATTGTGTATTGATTGGGGTAGGGGGAGTAGAAGTGATTATGTGGTTAAATCCAAGTAGTGTAATCATGTACATGCCTGTTATACATTCACGTATAATGGAGTTACCTTAGAATAATCATGTGCATCCTATCCCGATTACATAACCATCTTGTGCTCTAAATCACTTTATATATATATATATATATATATATATATATATATATATATATATATATATATATATATATATATATATATATATTCACTTACAGTCTTACTTTCTATATAAATTGTCTCCTGTTTTCAGATATCTCTCTTACTTTCATGTACTTTTCAAACAGCATTTCATGTATCTTACTCTATTTCTTGTTTTATATTTTCTGTCATAATATGAACTGTTTGAGAGATATGTGCTCGTTCATGTCCTGGCTGGACCTATTGAAAATATTACAGATGACACCGAGGAGTTCTGCCCTACTTATTATGGAGCTGGCCTAGATGACACCTGTGATTTGGACCTACTAGAGGATCCAGCTCTAGCTGAGGATATCACCCCTACTGTTTAGACTAGATTAGCTAGGCTTATCTTATTTCATTATGACTTTGTATTTGACATTCTGAGTTGTATTATATTTCTGGATGTTGAGAAGTTGTGTCATTTTGACACTTAGACTTATTTTCTTCTGTTGGTATGTTTATCTTTGAGATTTTATATCTATCTATTTGTGCTATTTCTACCTTAGAATTGTGATTGAGTTGTACCTTCTGTATTGTCCTCTGATTGTAGAGTATATCTTCTACAGGTACCTTTATACTGTGTTAGATGTATGTGACCTAGGACAACATTCTACTGTTGGTACTGCGGCGTAGGCTGGACGTACCCACTTCTCGTTCTCCTACACTCGGTATGGGTCGTGACACATTTTTAGTGGTGGCCCATGCAGGTCGAGAGTCGCATTAGTGTGATATCGTAGTAGCGCAACGACTTAGTTGTACTACTACGAGCCTGCGAAAGAGTGTAGGAAGTAAGGTATTAGAATGAGAGGATACTCAATCACAGTTAGAATTTCTTGAAAGATTCTAAGGATAACCCTTGCGAATCTCATTATAGACTATCTCAAAATTTGATTCCAACAGTTTCTGTTTTTCTTCCTTGTTCGTTGATGAATTTGATTCTTGGTATTCAATGTTGATTTGATTTTCTACCAAGATAAATCGTATAGGCTAGGTCGCCTCAATTATGGAATCTAGAGTCTTCTACTTACATAATAGCTGGCATGGTGAGGACATATAGTCTGATTTTGGATGTACTTCTCGGGTGTAGGAATTTAAGGTTTTCGCAGCCAAGTAATAGTTTGGAATTTAAGGTTTTCGCAGCCAAGTAATAGTCCTGGTGAAACCTCTTGGCTCCAGTGATAGTCATGGTGAAACCTCTTGGCTCTCTCTTATTTTATCGGAATCAGTGATGTATTAAATCTGCTCAGTTGACTGAACTTTGTGTCATACTCGCCCACTGAATGTTTTCCTACTTGAGATGGAGGAATTGGTCATACAAGACATCGCAACATTTGCGGGAAAGAACCACCCATTGAAGAGTTTGTAAAACTCATCCCAAGTCTGATCGATACCCAGACGTCTCTCTTCTGTCTTCCACTAGTTGTAGGCATTCTCCTCTAATAGTAGATTCATTGCTGTCATCCATAAATCTTCAGGCAGATGCGATGCCTTCAACAGTTTTTTAATGCTAATATGCCACACAGAAATCTCCAATGGACCTCGTGTTGACCCAAACTGGATCGCAGTCAACCTAATCTTGATAATTAACAAATCGATATTTAACATGATCCAACTCGACACGTAAATCGTCAATCAAGCTACAAATCAGACGACTAACACATATCAAGTAAGACAATCATCATCGACGACTGCTCGACGAACACTGCTGGAACTTGTCATCGAAAGTCTATAATTTTTATACTTTTATTGAGTCTAAACTATTATGCGTTGAGTCGCACTGAGTACCTCAACCATAGACTAGATAACCAATAAGCTCCATAAAATAAAAAGCTAATCTGCCAAAGCCCAACAAAGCCCATGAGCATTATGTCTCCAAGGAGGCAGAGTTCGGGCCGAACTCTGTCTCCTATTTTCCCGGAGCTCATTTTTAGAGATTGCTCATTGTAAGTTGTCCAACGGCCATAATTTTTGAATTTTGGATAGAGTTCTGGCCGAACTCTGCCTCCCAGAACTAGTATATATAGGCACCGTTTTCTCTCATTTCAAATCATCCAATCTTCTCTTCTCTTCTACTCTTATAGCCTATACGTCCTAAAGAGCCATACTCTTCTCATCTATTAGCCACAAAACATTCCAAGCCTACAAGGTGCTCAGCGCGAGTCAATTAAAAGTTTTGTGCAAGAGTCTTGAAGAAGTCACTTGAAAAATTCCAAGTTTTGCCTGAGCGATCTTTCAAGAAGTTGGCGTGCTCTTCTGTGTAAAAGCACGTGATTGTAAAGCTATTTTACAAATAGTGGATTTTAATCCTGAGCTAGAGTTTTCAGGCCTGGACTAGTCCTCCAAGAGGGAAATCAGGTTAAAAATTGTTGTGTCTGCGTATGCTTTCTGATCTTCATTTAATTTTCGTAATTATACTCAAATTATTTATTTGCTAGTTGGAATTGAATAGAGTTAATTTTTTAATTGATCATTATTATCACAAGTACTCTATTCACCCCCCCTCTAGAGTTGCCTACACATACTTCAATTGGTATAAGAGACAGGTTCTCTTGGATACAGGATTTACATCCTAGAGTTGATCCATGGCAACCACACAACCCATCTCTACCAACTATGGTGAGCGTCAATCCACAAATAGGCCACCCCTATTTGATGGGACCAACTACACATATTGGAAGACTAGAATAAGCTTTTAGCTACAATAAACCTCCCAGAATATCTGTCGTGGGGAGTCTCGTCGAGAAACCCCACGACAAGTATACTGATCAGGAGAAGAAACAGGCAAGTCTAGACGTTAGGGATATAAATGCTCTTTTCTGTGCCATAGACAGGAGTGAATTCAACAGGGTCTCCACATGCACCACCTCGCATAAAGTATGGAAGCTTTTGGAGGTGACTCATGAAAGGACTACTCAAGTCAAAGAATCAAAAGTCAGCTGTCTGACACAGGAGTACGAGGCTTTCAAGATGAAGCCTAATGAGACGATCACTCAAATATTCACTAGATTCCTCGATATCGTCAACCCGCTATCTTCTCTTGGAAAAGATTATTCCAACCATGAGAAGATACGCAAAGTGCTACGAGGATTGCCGAAGGTTTGGAACCCCAAAGTCATGGTGATTATCGAACGCAATAATCTCATGGCAATGTCACTAGAAACGTTGATGGGTAAGTTGATGACGCATTAGCTCAATCTAAAAGACTTCGAAAAAATAGCTCCAAAAGAGAAGGAGATTGCATGGAGAGATCATCGCCGAAGAACCAGCTCAGAAGATACTGATGACGACGACTCCGATGGTGATGATCAAGCTCTCTTAGTTCAAAACTTCCAAAAGTTTCTACGCTTCAACAAAGAGAAGAGAGAACAAAAAGATGACGAGGAAGAACCCACCTGCTTCGGATGCAAAAAGATGGGACATTTCAAGAAAGATTGTCCCTCAGCAAAGAAGGGAAGCAGATATGAGAAGCCGTACAAAAAACCAACTACAAGAAAGTATGCCAACACTAGCATCTGGCATGAAAGCGAGGCTAGTGATTCAGACGAGGAAGAGGACTCTCCGTAAAACTCGGCTAACGTCTGTCTAATGGCGACTTCAGAAAAGGTAAAAGATACTTTTGATAATTTCTCATTTGATGAACTTGATGATGCTTTTGGTGATCTACTTGAAGATCACAAAAAGGTAATCAATAAATATAAACATGCAAAGGATAAGATCAAGGACTATAAAATCAAGATCCATAGACTTTCATGTTTACTAGAAGATGTTAGAAATACTACACCCACGAAAAACACTGAAGAGATATCCAAGCTTAAATTAAGCTTACACGATGCCGAATCAATTATTAAGAAACAAACACTTGAAATCACAGATTTAAACAAAGAACTTGCTAAAGAGAAAAACAAGTTCAAAATTGCTACAGGTAGAATACACGGTCTTACTGCTAAATGTGATGAGTTGAATGCTGTCTCTAAGAAATTAGAGATTAAACTGGGCAAGCAGGTTATTAAACCGCAAGTTCAGTCTCATAGTCACAACACGTACAAACACGTGCCAACTCGACACAAAAAGGCACGTCACCACAAGAACACTCATCCACGTGCTACACAAAATCATGGTTTCATGTATACCTATTCACATGCAGCACGTAAGACACATACACGTAACCATTATCATCATCATATTACTGCACACAATCACTATAATCATTATAGTTATCCTGCTGCTGCACACAGTCACCATACTCACTCTACTGCTGTACGTAGCTATCATCACCCTACTTATAGACATCACTATCAACATGCTCCTAGTATAAGGATGCATGCTAGATGTACATATTGTAATCTTCATGGACACATTTCTCCATAATATAGGATTAGAAGATTAGTTGATAGAAATATATATATGCATGGGTACCAAAGTCTAACCTCTCAAGACCCAAAAAATTTGGGTACCAAAGGTCACATCTACTTATGGTGTAGGTGGACCTTTCCTCTTCAACTAGAAGCAAGTGGATTCTCGATAGTGGGTGCTCGCGATATATGACTGAAAATGCAAATCTATTTGCATCACTATCAATAAAAAAGGAAGGATACGTTTCCTTCGACAATAACCTTAAAGGCTACATCATAGGTAACGGTACAATTGGTTATCCTCCCTCTCATGTCATTAACGATGTCTGTTTAGTGACCGAGTTAAAGCATAACTTGCTCAGGATTAGTCATCTTGCTGATCACGATTATGATATTAACTTCGGGAAAACTAAATGCTTTATCTATGATAGATCAACTAGAGACATCGCCTTTGAGGGAATAAGACAAGATAATATTTACATTTTCTATCTATGTAGTGATACTAACAGTACAGAAAGATGCCTTTACGCTCACAAAGACGAAAAGCTACTATGGCATCAGTGACTTGGTCATGCCAACATGGATACTATATCCAGACTATCCACCAAGAAGCTAGTCAGAGAACTGTCGGATATCACATTCAAGAAAGACAAGGTATGTGTCGAATGTGAAAAGAATAAGGCTACCAAATCTTCCTTTAAATCCATAAACACTGTAAGTACTACCCGACCATTGCAATTACTTCATATGGACTAATTTGGTCCTAGTAGAGTAGCCAGTCTTGGCGAAAAACTCTACACTTTTGTTATTGTAGATAATTTTTCAAGATTTACATGGGTTTTCTTTCTTACAAACAAAAGTGATACAATTTCTGTTTTCAAAGTATTTGCTAAAAGGTCCAAACCAAAAAAAGCTACATGATTACTCGTATCCGAAGTGATCATGGTGGTGAATTCGAAAATTTTGATTTTGAAAAGTTTTGTTATTCAAATGGTTTTAGTCATGAATTTTTGTGTCCAAGAACTCCTCAACAAAATAGTATTGTGAAGCAGAAGAATAGAACCCTTGGCGATATGGCTACAGTTATGCTAAATCAATTCTCTCTTCTGAACTACTTTTGGGCAGAAGCTGTCAGCACAGTGTGCCATATTTTGAATAGGGTGTTGATTCAACCCATTTCGAAGAAGACACCCTATGAGCTTTGGTTTGGTAGGACTCCTAATGTTTCTTATTTTAGAGTGTTCAGTTGTCTCTGCTTTATCCTGAATACTAAAGACAACTTAGGCAAATTTGATGCCAAAGCTGACGAAGGTATTCTTCTTGGCTATGCGGCCAAGAGTAAGGGATATAGAGTGTTCAACAAACGTGCCATGATTGTTGAGGAGTCTACTAATGTAACTTTTGATAAGGACAATAATACAGTTGTTATTCCCGACGACGATGATGAACAATCTACTTCGACATCTATAAATTCAACGTCTGAGACCAGCTCTCCAAAGAAATTACCAAAGAAGTTCCAATTCACTCCCTCTCTTCCAAAGGACTTAGTAATAGGTGAAATATCAAAAGGGATAACTACTCGATCCTCTGTAAGAGATACTATAGCTAGCACTGCATTCATTTCTCAAATAAAACCAAAAAATATTTTAGAAGCTTTCAATGATGAATTTTTGATTTCTGCGATGCAAGAAGAACTCAACCAATTTGAGAGAAGCCAAGTTTGGGAACTTGTTCTTAAACCTACTGGCCACTCAATAATTGGCACTAAATGGATTTTTCGTAACAAAGTAAACGAGGATGGTTCAGTCACTCGCAACAAAGCTCGTCTCGTAGCCTAAGGATACAATCAAGAGGAGGGCTTCGACTATGATGAGACGTATGCTCCTGCTGTCCGACTAGAATTCATTCGGATGCTTTGCGTATTTGCGAATTTTCAAAACTTTAAACTTTTCCAAATGGACATGAAAAGTGCTTTTCTAAATGGTTTTATCAAAGAAGAGGTTTTTGTCAAACAACCACCTGGTTTCGAAAATCATAAATTTTTCGACCACGTTTTTAAACTTAGGAAAGCTCTCTATGGCCTCAAACAAGCTCCTCGAGCTTGGTATGATCGTCTAAGTACTTTCTTACTAAATAAAGGTTTTTTAAAAGGGAAAGTCGATACTACACTGTTTATAAAATCTCTCGAGACACAATTCTTTTAGTACAAATATATGTTGATGATATTATTTTTGGGTCTACTAATGAGGGTCTATGCAAGAAATTTGCCAAGTGTATGCAGAATGAGTTCGAGATGAACATGATGGGGGAGCTCAACTACTTCTTGGATTGCAAATCAAACAACTATCGCAAGTCATCTTGATCGGTCAATCGAAATATGTCAAGGACATGCTGAAGAAGTTTGAGCTTGACAGCATCAAACCGATCAGCACCCCTATGACCACTACCACAAAGCTGGAACCTGATGAAAGCGGTAAACCGGTCGATCAACATAAGTATCGAGGTATGATTGGTAATTTATTATATTTAACTGCTAGTCGTCCCGACATTATATTCAGTGTTTGCTTATGTGCTAGATACCAAGCCAATCATAAGGAATCACACATGACCACAGTTAACCGTATCTTTAGATACCTTAAAGGAACTATTATGGTAGGCTTATGGTATCCCAAAACAATTTCCTTTGACTTAATCGGATATTCCAATGCTAATTTTACGGGACGCGAAGTCGACCGCAAGAGTACCAGCGGTACGTGTCATTTGCTACGAAAGGCGTTAGTCTCATGGTTTAGCAAGAAGCAGAACTCTATCACACTATCCACAACAGAAGCTGAATACATCGCAGCTGGTCGTTGTTGTGTACAGATCATGTGGATGCGGCAAAACCTTAAAGACTACAATTTATGTTTCAAGCATATACCTATTTTCTGCGATAACACTAGTGCCATAAATCTGACTAAGAACCCTGTTTGTGACTCATGCACTAAACACATAGAGATTAGACATCACTTTTTACGTGATCATCAACAACAAGGCACGATTAATTTAGAATTCATAGACACTGAACGTCAGCTAGCAGACTTCTTTACCAAACCACTGGCCGAAGAGCGCTTCAACTTTCTTTGTCGTGAATTAGGAATTTTGGATGAAATGGTCATAAAATAAATTGGCCCGCATAAATAACGATTATGACGTATATCTTTATGGTGACCTTGCTATAGGTACAAGCCGAAAGGGTTCCTTCTGACAACAAGGCGTAAAATCCTAAGCGACACGGTGCAGTAGTCTTCGGACTACCGCTAGCTGGGATCCGGCCCCTACAGCTACTCCATGGCAGTTTTATCGTAATGGTCGTTCTCATAAATCCTTATTTATTATATGGTTTAATTTCATTTATGACCTAGTTAATTCAAACTTTTAAAATTCTATTCTTTTTCCATCAAAAATTTGTCTTTTTTAAACTTTCCTGTGTTCTGTGCCCATGGAGGCAGAGTTCGGGCAGAACTCTACCCCACACAGAGTTCGGGACGAACTTTGTGTCCTTGGTCACAGAACCTTCAATGCTTCTCAGCAACCCATTGTTTTGATCCAACGGTCCAGATTTAACCTGCTTGGCTGCTCCTAAACTCCTTAAACCCGAGAGCAAACCCTCTCTCTTCATTTTGTTCTTCTTCTACCTTCCTCCAAACACAATTTTCTCAAACCCTAACCCTAGAAACTCCACTTTTAGGGCTCTTTTTATTCCCAAACTCAAGATCTCAAGCTTTTGGAAGGATCTCTTCCATTTTTTCTCATTTGTGTTAGGTATAATTTTATATTCTTCTCTATTTCCTTTCAATTTTTCAAATTCTCTATGGCTCTAAAACTTTTTAGAAGAGGCAAGAGAAGGAGTGAAGATGCTTCATCTTTCAATCCTCCTCCTCCTCTTGCTCCTCCAATCGATCTACTTTTTAATCTACCACCACCTCATGACCCCAACACATTCAATAAACAAATTTTTGTATCATTGGAGGCTTCCAATAAATGGTTTACCAATTTTCGTTCACGGAGTGTGTATACGGGTCATCCGATTAATTTTACTATATTTTTGGCTTATGATTCATTGTTCCATGATCTTTGTTTAGATGAGTTAGTCTCTACATCATATACTATATATTTTAATGCTATCCAAATGTTCTATTGTAATCTAACCATTGACGATACACGAATCTATTCTCGTATCGTCGGTATCGACATTACTTTTGATGATTTTGAGCTTGCGGAATATTTCGAGATCTCGGAACCCAATTCTTGGAAAAACTTGTCGATGCCCGCAAGTTTTAGTTTCCTGATGGATCGTCCCTAGAAAGCTTCAAGGATAATTTGTGTACTCCCAACACTCGTCCACGCAAGCTACGGGCTAAATATCTTAACACGTATTTCTATGAACTTCATCGTATTATTTTCTCCATGATCTTGCCCAAAACGGGATCGACCGATGAAGTATCTTATATTGAGATATCTGCACTTTATCATCTCCACTTCCATGTCCCTTTAACTTTCTGTGTACTATGATGGACTAGATGATTAGTGCACGGAAGAGACCTCGATCATTGGTCTATGCCCTATATTTGTCGATGATCTTTCATGCGTTCCATATTCCCCTTGATGAGTGCCAGTTCATGCCTGCCCCTGCCTATCTGTCTAAGGCACGGCGGCTTCTAGCAGCTGTTGAGTCTCATGCTGAGTCAGAGCATTCTGAGTCTGATGCTCAAGCTAATCCTCCTGCTCTTTGCCAACCTGCACCCGAGCCACCTGCTACTCTTGAGTCCATCTAGACTATGTTGCGTAATCGTTTCCGCTTGGAGGATGATCGCTGGACTCAGATGGATTATCGCACCACCTTACAGATGACGGCCATCAACAACACCCTGTATGACATCCAGTACTCCTTGGCTTCTCATCCTACGGTGTTTTACCCTATGGTACGGGACACTTCTCACAAAGGTTATCGTACCAACGACACCTGGGTCAGAAGGTATTTGGATCCAGATGCAGTGTTTATTGATCCTCGTCGCTCTGCCAGCGACCCATTTGACTCTGCTGGACCTTCCCGTGCTTCGTGATGGCCGTGGTCCATTTTATGATATTGCTGATGGTTAGGATTTCTTTTGTTTATGCACTTTGTCATTTTCATTCAGTGGTTATGTAGTTGAACTCTTTGCTTTGTACTACTTTATGATTATATGGCTTCTATTTGGATTATTTGCTAGTTATCTCCTACGTTGGATATGAGCCTTGGTTGTGTGATTGTATATATTCAACATGGTTATATTTTTATGGGGGAGCTTCTATTTTATTTTGCTAAATGTTAAAGGGGAAGAATATGTGATATTTGCTTAACCATTTTGGATAAATACTTGTGTGCTATGTATTGTTTGGACTAGTACTTGTATCAGGACTTCTCTATTTACAGGAGAGCCAAAATGTCCATCTACGGGGGAGCTATATATGTGTCCAAGTATGAATGTTGCGACACACAAATATCACAATTTTGTTAATTATCAAAATAGGGGAGATTGTTGACCCAAACTGGATCACAGTCAACCAAATCTTGATAATTAACAAATCGATATTTGACATGATCCAACTCGACACATAAATCGTCAATCAAGCTACAAATCGGACGACTAACACATATCAAGTTAGACAATCATCATCGACGATTGCTCGATGAAGACTGCTGGAACTTATCATCGAAAGTTTGTAATTTTATACTTTTATTGAGTCTAGACTATTGTACGTTGAGTCGTACTGAGTACCTCAACCATAGACTAGATAACCAACAAGCTCTATAAAATAAAAAGCTAATCTGCCAAAGCCCAATAAAGCCCATGAGCATTCTGTCTCCAAGGAGGCAGAGTTCGGGCCGAACTCTATCTCCTAATTTTCAAGAGCTAATTTTTAGGGATTGCTCATTGCAAGTTGTCCAACGGCCATAATTTTTGAATTTTGGACAGAGTTCTAGCCGAACTCTGCCTCCCAGAGCTAGTATATATAGGCACCCTTTTCTCCCATTTTAAATCATCCAATCTTCTCTTCTCTTCTACTTTTATAGTCTATACATCCTAAAGAGCCATACTCTTCTCATCTACTAGCCACAAAACTTTCCAAGCCTACAAGGTGCTCTGTACGAGTCAATTAGATGTTTTGTATAAGAGTCTTGAAGAAGTCACTTGAAAAATTCCAAGTTTTGCCTCAGCGATATTTCAAGAAGTTGGCGTGCTCTTCTGTGAAAAAGTACATGGTTGTAAAGATATTTCATAAATAGTGGATTTTAATCCTGAGCTAGAGTTCTCAGGCTTGGACTAGTCCTCCACAAGGAAAACCAGGTTAAAAATTGTTGTGTATGCGTATGCTTTGTGATCTTAATTTAATTTCCGTAATTATACTCTAATTATTTATTTGCTAGTTGGGATTGAATAGAGTTGATTTTTTAAATAATAATTATTATCACAAGTACTCTATTCACCCCCCCTCTAGAGTTGCCTACACGTACTTCACCTCGGTACTTTATATGGGTGATGTCGTTGATAGAGCCCACATAGGGTCGTGGCTTTGGTGCTGGTGCTGGTACCGGAGCTGGAGCTAGAGTTGGAGCTGGAGGCTTAGCCCGTGAGGCTCATCTCTTGCCTGAGGTCGTGCTTGTAAACTCATCTCTTGCTTGAGGATGGTGTAAAGAGATAGCAAGTCCAGCAGTTAGAATCGTCAGCAATGAAAATCAAATCTCGTAAATGGCTCTGGATGCTGAAACAAACATCACGAATATTTTTGGCATAAAAGATATGTCTTCAAACGCCCGCCCAAAAGTCCAATTCTGGACACAGGGGCAAAATCGTAAGTTTGGGTCAAAACGATGTCCGTCGTTGGACCCATTTTGCATCGAGAAGCGTGCCAGTACTTATGGTCCCTAAAGTTATCAAACTACATGTCTATGGGTCCGATTTGACGAGACGGACCCAATCATATGTCGAAAGTTGGATTCCGGTGGGCCATGCCCAATTTTGTTCGTTGGATCGGGTCGTAGGCCTGCCAAAAAGGCGTTTCGGTCGACCTTCTAAGAATTGTACCAAATTTGGCATACAGGACAAAAAAAATAATTCGGTTCTGTTGGCATAATTTTTGTCTCGAGATAATGACTGTACACGAAGTTATGGCCTAGTTTGTAAAGTGGCCGATACGGGGTATCTCGACGAATACGCTTCGATTTTGTCACGCACGCACAACGAAATCGAGTTTCGTCGATTCCCACACGTTGACAACATTTGTATGCATTTTTTGATGCTTATGGCTTGCGACCATATCGCCCAGTTTGTCGAAACGCACGCCGTATCGGTCAAATTTTCTAAAATTTTAGTTTCAAAACTAGTTTTTCTTGAATCTTTAACATCAAATAACTTTCTGCACAATATATGAAAAATTAATCTACCAGAAGGGTTTTCATCTCGTATATGTTAACTATCACTATTAGAAATTAGATTTTGAAAATTCTAAGTAACTAGTTCGAAAAATGCCTTCCAAGTTGGGGTCTGGACAATCCATTGCTTTGTTTTTTAGCAGTTTTTAGCCCGACTTTGCATCGAGTTCTTGGTCGAAGTAACGGGTTATAGCTAAATCCCTTCGAAGGGGTTCAAAGAGGGTAACATAGGCTTCTAGTAGAAATTTTTATCAAACAAGATGGGAGTTTTAGGGGTCAAAAGTTGAATACATGAGGGGTTTCGAAAATAGAGTAGCTCAGTTTGGAGTCGGTCCAGTGGTGCTTCGGTGATTTCGATCATTGGAGGCAGCATGCAGGCAGTCAATCTTGGGCGCGGGGATGTTGGGGATGCTTTGGGCTTGAAGTTTGGGGTCGAGGGTGAGTTTAGATGGAGAATTATTGAAGAACCCTATTTTCGTTCATTAGCTTATATAGGGACTTTAAATCCTATTTAGGGACGGATCTTGATCCAAGAAATGCTGGGAATTAATCAATTTCTATGTGAATTGGAGAATGATTAGGCCGAGGATAGATTTGTGAAGAAAGTTTTTGTTAAAGATTTTGATTTCAAATCTTTTGAAATCTCCTTATATCTGTTGCTACCTACTGCATATACTCGCTGAGAATATTATGCCGTGGGAGATTCTTCCCTTTATCATCTCGCGAGATATTAAGATCTCGCTAGAAATTACAGAATCCCTTATTTTTCTTTTTTTTTCTTCTTTTTTATTACAGTATATATACATATATATACTACTATATATAACTGATATTTAAAAGTGGATATATTTAAAAGTGGATATATATACTATTATACTAGCTATGTACAATTTTATGTACACTTCGATATACCTCATATATATATATATATATATATATATATATATATATATATATATATATATATATATATATATATATATATATATATATATAACATACTACAATCAATGTACACTTATAAAAATATATATATATATATATAACATACTACAATCAATGTACACTTATACACACACTTATATATATACCTCATATATTTATGTATTTATCTATCTTAGTACAAAAACATAATACCTGCTAGGGTACTACTAAAGTGAAAGTATTTAATATACTATAGCATGTAACATATGTATACATATAATAAAACTCCTGTTATTGAAATAATCTTTTAAGTATTATAAAAAATAAACAAGGAAATCATTTGCTATTTAGTAATTTAGAGAAATACTGTAACATTTAAAATAAAAATCATAAAAATATTAGGGTTTTATATCCTACCCAACTTATAAAAATTTTGTCCTTGAATTTAAAATAAGCCCTATATCAGCGAACAACGCGATTAAATATGACGGGAGAGTAGATACGTCGAATTGCAACTTGGTTTCCAAAAAAATGGAGGGGTAGTTATAAAGGAATCCACATTGTCTCTATATCCTACAAGATAAGGTATTCTTGGTTTAAGGCTCTACCCAACTTATAGAAGTTGGCTAGTCGTGAAAATCGTCGTTATAAGACTTCTAAGGAGGACGATTTCTAAAGAGTGACATGAGAATATTGGTCATTTCTCACCGTAGTCGTGGACTCTAAGGAACTAGGTATCCCTATGGTATTCTTGGTCAGTAACACTATAAAGAAAAATTTACCAATTTAACTTGCTCAAATATAGTCATGTTCCAGCAAGACAGTTGAAATTTTATTGGTCGAAATATAATTGGGACGAAATGGTACAGCAGGATTTCATATTGAATAAATCTTGGGCTAGTTTCGAGTCGGGTTGATTAACTAGGTGCCCTAAGTTTCAAAATATGCCTTCTGTGACCTTTGTGTATAAGTAGCACACGGAAACTCAATTGAGTGGAACACTAGTGGCATGTGCTAGTGGGCTTCGAGTAGGTCATGACTACATACTGGGTCGAAAGATTTGAGTCGAGATTGGATCTCTAATTAATGCCCAAATAGTACATCAATATTACGATAAGGGTTATAGTTGGTCTTTTTGACCCGAAAGTCGTACTATAAAAATAGAGTACAATGGAACATTTTTGAGTGGGACATGATATGCCTAGGGGAAGGTAGACTCATCTAGATCTCGCATATGAAATTTATTAGAAGGTAACAGTTGGTATTGCGCTCCAAATATCAATGGCACGGTAGGGACACCAAATGATCTAAATAGAAAGTGGGTGTTCATGAGGCACTAATTTATCATCCTAGTGGGAACCAATTCTATCCTAATCAATCGGTAATCCTAATAAGTCCTAAATCTTAGAGGGGCTTACAATCTATACTCTCCAGAAATTCTTTTTCTCGAAATTAAACTATAACACGATGCTATAATAGAATAGAATTTGAAGAATCCAGGTCGCGATCTTCGTATCTTGCTTGTTGTAATAACCGTACGATAAAATGGAACGATATGCAATATGGAAGAATAGTCAGGTACGGAGCTCGTGTCATGATTTTGGGCAATAAGGGGAAATGGTTGTATATGTCATTCTTGCATTACCAAAATTTTTGTGAGTATTTCAATAATGGCACACAACCCGAGGGGTAGCGTGTTTAATTCTTGTGCAAGTTTATAGTTAGTAGTAACTACTTCTTTGGTCTGTCAAGAATTATCTTCCATGACTAAGTACTTAGGTTCCTGCTCATAACAAACTTACTCGTCTATGGCTATAAGGGTATTAATGGTGTCGAAGGTAGCACTTTGTGGTACCACCGCTAACTAATAAATTCAAGTATTTCGAGAAACTATATTATGCAGAATAACTAAATCGTTAACGGTGTTGCTCTATTATCAACTAATATCTTAACCGTAAGTGGCGTATCTAGGCAATGCTTGTTGTGTTCCTACTCTCGGGTTGATTATCGATGTGATGGTTATATGTTGTTGCTAAGGTTCTAAAATTTGTTTAATCGACCTATACCAGATTATTCTAGCTAGTACTAAGGCTGGGTTGATCAAAACATCTTCAAGGTGAGGATCAAGCCAATAGGAAACAATCAAGTAGTTTCAAGAACGGTATGAAGCCAAACTGGATGCAAAGGATGTAGTCTAGATAGAATCAGAGAACCATATACTTCCGTAATCATGTTAATCAAAGTTTACCCTGCCAGCACACATCTAGCTGCAAAACTTCTGAATCCAAAATTTAACGGATAGCTGCAGTGTATGTCTGCCATGCCAGTCAATATAGGTTCTCGAACTTAACTTTGGCGGAATCTATGAGATGTTGCTGAATTATCTTTGCACAAAATATAGTAAAAAAGACCAACATGCATAGGATATGGTTCAAGTTGAAGTCGAGAACATATGTAGCCCTGATGCCATCATCTAAAGTCCTACCTCACCAGTATTTTTCTGGCTGCAAAAACTTTGACTCCAAAATAAAAGAATAAATATAATTTCCCAAACCTTTCCTCGGACTAACCTATGGAATATTTTCCAATGTAAAGAATAGAAACGAGAGGATTACTCAAGGAGTTAACAGATAAGAGTTTTAGTCAATTCTAGGAATGGTGGTAAAAACTTAATCAACTGTTTCCCTATTCGAAAGGAGAGAATATTTGCATAACCATGGTTGCAAAAATATGGCAAAATCTGAAGGGGTAAAGAAAATTTGGTCATGGTATGATTTAAGGAATCCGTACGATAATAAGGTTTTATGGAAAATTAGGATGAGAAATAATTAGATACTCCTATAGATAGCATAGTTTATTGAGAAAAGATAGTAGACTCGTTCTGAGGTCCTCGTATGGTCTAATCATTCATAATTACAAATAACTTAAAGCGATGACAATGGGCCCATGTTTCGAAAAAGGGTAAGTAACTCAAGATGGCTAAGCTAATGACTAACTGGTGAGGGTGTGGCTCTTGTGTCACATAACATAATAGCAGGAAACATAGCAACTAAAAATATACATGCTACAACTTCCACCTTGGGTTCCGCATCCTCTACTGCGAGTGAAAAGTCTGTCCGTGCTTCTGACCGAGGCCCTGTGTTCTATCCCTGTCAAACTGTACTAACTGCAGAGGTAATGGTGGGCGAGGTGCTCCTGCTGCTAGTGGCATGAGCCTCGACACTTGCTAAACTGGTCGGGGTATGGGAAGTGCAGAGGATATTGGCCTCAGGGTCGGTTGAGCATGCACTTGAGTCTGTGGCTCGGGATAATCTTTAATCTTATGTTGTCCTGATCCGCATCTCAAGCAGTAGCTGCAGAAAGGCTTCTCTCAAGCCCGGTATAGTCCTTCTCCTTGCTGCTACTGTGAGGTATGTTGTGTCCCCATACAATCTTTGGCTTCGTGATAATTGGAACCATAAATCATACATTATCCCAATCTATGACGGCAATCCTTCATAATATGACCCTTCCTATGGAAAAAGTGACATGTAGGAAGCTCCTTATCTGGATATGGTGATGCTCTAGGGTGTTGTTGTGCTTCAGGATGTCTATTCGGCCCATTCTGAGTCACTCTAGCTGGGACTAGGGCTGGTGGGGTATATAGAGTCCTGTTTAGAGCTAATGATATAATACTCCTTGCAAACTCATTCTGTTGTTGCCGCACTTGCAATAACTTTAGCAAAAACCTCGCCACTTAAGCCTCATTAGAGTAAGGAACAGACAGATGTGGTGGGGACTAAGGAGGCCCAAATTCATTATGATTTTTAGGTCAAAACCTGTATTTAAAATAGATCAAAAATACTATAGTAATATTTTAGGATTCCAAACCAAAAGTTGATATCGATGTAGGCCTAAGTTCAATACTATACTTATTCTAAAAGAAATTTATTATAAATGTATTTTTATATAATTCCCAAATAAATATAAATATTATTAATAACAGAAACAATAGTCCTTATATATATATATATATATATATATATATATATATGCCAACGACCCTAGCCTAGTGGTAGTGGCGAGGCATGCGACCCAAGTGGTCAGGAGATCCGGGTGGGAGCATTGGACTATGTTGTTCTTATATATATATATATATATATATATATATATATATATATATATATATATATATATATATATATATATATATATATATTATAGAAATATATATATATAGGTAGTAATATATGTATTAATAATATTTTAATACCTATACTATTTTATGCTATGTCATCAGTAAATATAATAATAATAAGGGTAAAGTGCAAAAAACCCTCGTTAGATTCCCGCTTTTTGCACTAAAAGACCCCATGCTCTTAAAATTCTTGAAAGTATGAAATCTGTTCATTTTGCTCCCTTTCCGTTAACTGATGTTAAGTGGGGTGTGTAATGACCATTTTACCCCTCCACTCTCCCCCCTCTCCGGTGGTACGGGAAGAAGGAGAAGGGGTGGGGCTGGCCGGGGCGTGGAGGAGGAGGAGGGAGGAGGGGCTAGCCGGGGCGGGAAGGAGGAGGAGGAGGGGGCTGGGTTGGCCGGGGCGGGGAGGGGGGATGCTCGCCAGAATAACGAGGGGGGTTAAGGGGCGGGAAGGAGGGGGCTGCCCGGGGCGGGGAGGAAGAGGAGGGGGGCTGGGCTGGCCGAGGCGGAGAGGAGGGAGGTACTCACCGGAATAATGAGGGGGGGCTGAGGGGTGGGAGGAGGAGGGAAGAGGGGGCTGCCCGGGGCGAGGATGAGGAGGATGGGGGCTGGGCTGGCCGAGGTGGGGAGGAGGGGGTGCTTACCGGAATAATGAGGGAGGCTGAGTGGGGAAGGGAGGGGGGAGGGGGGCTGCCCGAGACGGGGAGGGGGGTGATCGCCGGAGTAAGAAAGGGGGTTGAGGGGGGCGGGGAGGAGGTTGGGTGGCTGGCCGGAGGGAGGAGGAGAGAGGTTAGGGAGGGGGGGTAGTTTAGGTTTTTTTTATAAAAAATATCACTTAACGGTCAAAACTAACAGTCAACAGACGGTAGGGGCTGGCCGAGCAAGTCATAGATTACGGGGTCTTTATTTGCTAAATTTGACTAAAAGGTCTTTTTACTCAAAAGGTGCATATTTAACAAGGGTTTTTTATAATTTACCCTAATAATTATTATTATTATTATTATTATTATTATTATTATTATTATTATAATAGTAATAAACAAAAAATAATGAAACCATTCTGTTCTTCTACCACTAAGTAGAAAAATAGAAAAAGTAACAAAAGGAGAGAGAAAAGTGAGATTGAGGGAGAGTGTCACACTCACTTTCTCTAATTAAGGGTATTTTAGTCTTTGTGCATTTTTCTTTATTTAATGGCAAATTAAATTGATTGTTGTGTGTTTGATTGGTGCATTGATAGGACCTACATGGTATAACCTTAGTCAACCGTGTTAGAAGCCTAGTAATGTGTTTTAGGTTCATTGTAGATTTGTTAGAATTAATTTAGAATTTTTACCTATTTTTCTAGAATTGTTTAGTGATTTTTAAGCTATTTTCTTATAAGCCTTTTTAGCTTTTTGTCTTTGTTTCATATTTTCTTTCATGTTATGATCTGTGTGAGAGATATATATTCGTTCATGTCCTGACTGGACCTGTTAAAAAATTACAGATGATGAGGATTGCTGCGACACTTACTATGGAGCAAGCCTAGTTGACACAGGTGACCTGGACCCTCAGCAGGATCCAGTAGTCGCTGAGGACTTGCCATGAGTTAGATTAGACTTATATCTTTTTCTAGCTGTTTAGACACTGTATATATATTAAAATATTATTATGGTGTGGTTTACACCGGGATTATTATTCATATTGTGACTCTCTGAAGATTATCCTACCTTCTTTCCATCTTAGTTGTGATTGAGTTTACTTATTATATTATTCTCCTTTCAGAGCATATTCTAGTAGTGTTAGATGTGGTGACTTAGGACAGCGTTCTAACGCCGACACTGTGGCGTAGGCTGGACGTACCCACGTCTCGTGCCCTTACATTGGGTCGAGTCGTGACACGTTTCTAGTGGTGGCCCATGCAGGTCCTCTCAGTCGCAACTAGTACGATTTCATAGTGGCACTCGAACTAAAGTATCACTACAGCCTGTAGTAGGATATAGGATATAAGTTAAGGTACTCAATCACATTAGGAAAATTTTTATCTAATTCTTGCTGCTAATTGTCTTTTTTTGAAAACAAACTGTCCTCCTTTGATTATATCGCTTCCTTCCCAGTAATTGATTCTTTGTTTGATCTGTCTTCAGGATGGTGGAGACACGATCGCAATATTCTGGCCTGAGGGATACCGCTGAGAGGTCTGCCACTTCTTGTCCGATTCAGCAGGACCCTTGGACCACAGTACCTCTTGTTCCAGCTCAGGTGGGCCCGTCTGCAACTTTTGGGGGCACTCCTCCACCGGTTCCGATGACTACCCCAGGAGTTCAGGGGATGCTACCACCACCACCTCAGGGGATAGTTGATATGGCACAGTTCTTCGCCTTCATGCAGCAGATGATGGAGACTCAGCGACGCCATGCGAAGGATATGAGGCAGGGCATTGATAATGCCCATCATCTAGCGATGGTGGCAGTAGAGAAGGTGGCTACACAACCACAAAAAGGGCATATTCAGTCGTACCAGTCGAGGACTCCAGGCATCCAGGACTTTCAGAAGATGTGGTCGCGAGACTTCAAGGGTACCGAGGGTATCCTATATGTCGACGACTGGATCGAGCATATAGAGGAGATCTTTCGTATCACGGAGATACCAGCTAGGCTCCAAGTAGAAGCAGCGGGCAGTTAGATACAGGACCTTGCCCGTACTTAGTACCAAACAGACCCCAGGGTTGGTACAGAGGGGCAGACTTAGGAGGCTTTCAAGAAGCTTTTCAAGGAGAAGTTCTTTCCCGATACAGCACTTGGCGCTTTGGAGACGCAGTTCGAGAACCTAGTTTAGGGGAACCAGACAGTAGAGGTGTACGCCGGAGAATTCTGCTACCTGGGCAGATTTGTGGAGGGCCTTAGCGAGACAGCGAAGGCTAGGAAGTTCAGGAAGGGCTTGGTTAAGGAAGTCAAGTCCTTGACCAAGAGCAACAGAAATACTACTTTTGAGGAGATTTTGATGGGAGCTACGGCAGCAGAGGACGACCTTGAACTGAAGACGAAGAGAGGTCATGATTCACATGGAGCCAGTGGCAGTGGGGTCTCAGCCAAAAGGCCTCATTATCAGCAGCAGCAGCAGCATCAACAGAAGCTTTTTCAGCAGAAGCAGTTTTAGCAAGCACCTAGACAGCAGCAGGCCATCAGTTATACTTTCTGCAAGAAGCCAGGACATGTATGAAATGACTACAGGAAGAGGCTTGGCAAGTACCTACTTTATGGTGTAGCAGAGCATCAATTGAGGGATTATCCCATGGCTGCGGGACGTACAGCTCAGGAAGTAGGAGCCAAGGCATCGATAGGACATCAGAAGGGACCATTGCCGACCCAGCAACAAAAGTTTATCCAGCACCAGTAGCAGACCAGAGGAGGTCAACAGGGGAGAGCTTTCGCTATAGCAGCTGAGGAGTCCGAACCAGTAGAAGATCTTATAGCAGGTTCTGTTCTTATCGACTCTTTTCCCGTATTCATATTATTTGATTCGGGTGCTTCCCATAGCTTTGTGTCTGTATCATTTGCTGTTAAACACCAGCTTTCTTTTGAACCATTACCTAGGACTTACAAGATCACGACTGGGGATAGTATTATCCTTGTTCGTGATGTTTGTAAGGATCGAAGAGTAATTTTGGAAGGCCGAGAACTGGATGTGTGTCTGCTCGTGATGCCATTACCGAACTACGATATTGTACTCGGTATGGATTGGTTGAGCAGGCATCATGCCAGTATAAATTGTCGAGGTGGTAGAGTTCTTTTCAGAGTGCCAGGAGAGCCAGAGTTCGAGTTCACCAGTCGGAATACAGAACAGAGCAGCAGAGTTTTCTGTGGAGTTTCAGTAGAGGAGCAGAGCGTGCCACATCCATTGATAGCTGAGTTTATGGATGTATTTTCGGAGGAGTTGCCAGGGTTACCTCCGAACTCAGATGTAGAGTTGTCTATAGACTTGGTGCCCAGCATAAAGCCGATATCTCAGTATGTCTATAGAGTGAACAACAGCGAGCTTGTGGAGTTGAAGAAGCAGGTGGATGAGTTACAGGATAAGCTTCATCCAATCGAGTTCTTCACCATGGGGTACACCATTATTCTTTGTACCGAAGAAGGATGGATAGGTACGGATGTGTATCGACTACAGGGCACTCAACAACCTCACGATCAAGAACAAGTACCCGCTGCCGAGGATCGATGATATGTTCGATCAGTTGAACGGAGCGAAGGTATTCTCCAAAATTGATCTGAGGTCAGGTTACCATCAAGTGAAGGTAAAGAAGGAGGATATTCCGAAAACAGCATTCAGGATACGGTATGGCCAGTTTGAGTTCATGGTGATACCGTTTGGGTTAACTAACGCCCCGGCGGTGTTCATGAACTTGATGAACAAAGTGTTCCACCAGTACTTGGACAAGTTCGTGGTGGTGTTCATCGACGACATCTTGGTGTATTCAAAGACCCCAGAGGAGCATGAGGAGCATTTGAGAGTGGTTCTGAAGACTCTTAGGAATGAGCAGCTTTATGGCAAGCTCTCGAGTTCTTCTTGGATCAAGTTGATTTTCTAGGTCATGTTGTGACCGGAGATTGGATCTTAGTTGACCGAAGAAGATCAGAGCAGTTGAGGCATGGACAGCACCGAGTTCAGTTGTAGAGATCAGGAGTTTTCTAGAATTGGCAGGATACTACAGAAGGTTTGTTCAAGATTTCTTCCGGATTGCAAAGCCATTGACCAGGCTGACCCGGAAGGACATAGAGTTTATATGGTCAGAGGAGTGTCAAGTTGCTTTTGATGAGTTGAAAAAGAGACTGACGACAACCCTGATTTTTATATTGCCATCAGGAACAGGCGGGTTCACTATCTACAGTGACGCCTCAAGGAAGGGTTTGGGTTGTGTCTTGGAGCAGCATGGGAAGGTGATTGCATATGCATCCAGGCAATTACGTCCGCAAGAGAAGAACTACCATACCCATGATTTGGAGTTGGCAGCAGTTATCTTTGCTCTTAAGTTGTGGAAGCACTATCTATACAGAGAGCGTGTGGAGATCTTCACAGACCACAAGAGCTTGAAGTATGTGTTTACACAGAAAAAGCTCAATATAAGGCAGCACAGATGGTTGGAGTTGATGAAGGACTTCGATATTTCATTGCAGTATCATCCAGGGATGGCCAACGTAGTTGCCGATGCCTTGAGTAGGTATCCGGTAGCTATGTGTTTGACGATAGATCATCACTTATTAGTAGATTTGGAGAGCCTGAGGATCGAGGTGATTGTGCCAGGAGTTCAGATACAGATGTAGGGCCTTCAGATTCAGTCAAACATGATAGAGAGGATCAAGTCAGCACAGTTAGACGATGTTACTCTACGGTGTATCCGAGATCAGGTTCGAGCAGGATTAGTGAATGATGAGTTTGTCATTGCAAAGGATGGTGCATTGAGGTACGGTTCCAGACTGTGTGTGCCTAGCGAAGAGCTTCGAGGGCAGGTTATACAGGAGGCCCATCGTTCTCAGTACTCTATGCATCCAGATGCCAACAAGATGTATAGGAATTTAAAGGAGCATGTATGGTGGTATGGGATGAAGCGGGAGGTAGCACGCTTCATAGCCAGATGTTTAGTCTGTCAACAGGTAAAGACAGAGAGGCAGAGACCAAGAGGACTATTACAGCCATTGCCCATTCCGGAGTGGAAGTGGGAGCACATCATGATAGACTTTGTTTCTGGATTTTTGCGTACACCAGGAAGAAAAGACACAATTTGGGTCATCATAGACAGGTTGACCAAATCAGCCCACTTTTTGCGATTTAAAGTGGGTACATCTACTGAAAAGCTAGCAGAGATGTATATGAGGTAGATTGTCAGGATACACGGAGTTCCGGTGAGCATTGTTTCAAATCAGGATAGTCACTTTACTTCCTATTTTTGGCAGAGTCTGCAGACTAGTTTGGGCGCTCAGCTCAAATTCAGTACTGCATACCACCCTTAGACGAACGGACAGTCAGAGAGGACTATTCAGACACTCGAGAATATGCTACAGACTTGTGCTCTAGATTTTAGAGGATCTTGGGATGTTCATCTGTACCTAGTAGAGTTTGCATACAATAACAATTTTTAGACTAGCATTGGAATGTCACCATTCGAGGCAATGTACGGACGGAAATGTCGTACACCCTTGTCTTAGGATGACGTTAGAGAGCGATCTTTATTGGGACCTGAGATGGTTGTTGACGCAACCGAGAAGGTGAAGCTCATCAGAGATCAACTTCGTATGGCACAGGACAAACAGCGACATTGGATCGATAGCCACCGAAGACCTTTACAATTTGAGGTACAACTTAGCTTAGGATTAGAATCTTGTTGTTTTGTGATTTTGTTTGATCATGTGATTGCTATAGTTAAGTTGAGACCATGTTTGTGCTAGGTTGGAGATCTGGTGTTCTTGAGGATATCTTTGACGCGTGGTACTATATGCTTTGGTGGAGGTGGAAATCTTAGTCTGCATTTCATCGGTCCTTTCATTATCAGTGAAAGAGTCGGTGACGTATTATACAGACTGGACTTGCCCACTGCATTAGAGGAATTCCATAATGTATTTTACGTATCGCAGTTGAGACGGTATGTGGCGGATCCCAGCCATGTACTGGATCATTCCAAGATTGAGGTGGGCCCTACTCTTAGTTATCCAGAGCAGCCTATAAAGATTCTGGATCGACGAAAGAAGCTGCTGAGGAACCAGACGATACCCTTAGTTCGCGTAGCTTGGAGGCATGACTCTCCAGGTGAGTCTACCTGTGAGAGGGAGGATGAGATGCGCGAGCAATACCCTTATCTTTTTCAATCTTGAGGTATGATTTTTCTATCCTTCTCATTCATCCAGTTTTGTCTTTAATTTCGAGGACGAAATTATTTTAAGGAGGGTAGATTTGTCACACTCACTTTCTCTAATTAAGAATATTTTAGTCTTTCTGTATTTTTTATTAATTTAATTGTAAATTAAATTGATTGTTGTGTGTTTGATTGGTGCATTGATAGGACCTAGATGGTATAACCTTAGTCAACCATGTTAGAGGCCTAGTAATGTGTTTTAGGTTCATTGTAGACTTGTTAGAATTAATTTAGAATTTTTACCTATTTTTCTAGAATTGTTTAGTGATTTTTAAGCTATTTTCTTATAAGCCTTTTTAGCTTTTTGTCTTTGGGATTTGTAGTAACCCCCTAGCATGGCCGGCCAAGAAATTCAGCAGCCCCTCCTTATTTGTGAAAAATCCCATAGCCTCCATTAGATCGAAGAGAAAACCATAGTTTCTAATCCCCTTCAAAACCCTAACTTTCTCTTCCGGCATCCGATTGTGCCAAACAAATTGTGTTGCGACCGTGGAAAGGAGAAGAAATTATTGGAGCACTGCTAGCAAGGAGTTGGAGGCGTTTGCTCGGGGGAAATTGATCGTCGGAGTGCTCGAGGAGTCACTTTTCATTGAGATTCTGACTCTCAATAGGTAAACCACGTTCTAGCAATATTTTTTTTAATTTTTCTTCATGATAGCATGCATCTAGGTACCCTCGACCTGTAGGTTTAGTTTCATTTGATTTCTTGTCCGTTCGATGTACGTGTCGGACACGTATCGGCGCTCCAACATAGTTGTTCGATGTAATTATTCAATGGATCGAAACATGTTATTTTTTGAATCTATTTAAATATTTGGATAGCCCTAGACATAAGGATCCCGACTCCATAGTTTTCGACACGAATCGGGCTCGTGTTCGTGTCCAAACAGGATATGAATACGCTATACGCGTGGCTGCACGTGTGTCCTGATGTGGCACGCTATTTTCGTACGACACAGGCCACGTGGCCACATGCCACTTGATGTGGAGGAGAGGGCAACGATTGACATGATAGCCCGCAAGCCTCGCTCGACTTTGTGTCGTATCGAGGGAGTAATCGCGACCGTACGGGTCCGTACGCGTACGCGCACGCGCGTATAGCCGCCGCTGACATGGCCTTCGTGCCAACACGTGAGGACACGTCGACACGTTTCAGGGTGTTCTAGATGTAGCCCTATACCTAGCCTATCCTAGGACACGACCACGACACGTGTGGTGGGACACACGAGTCCCTAGACTCGCCGTCCCGCGTGTACGATGCTGTGTACTATTCTGTGTACACGCACATAGGCCGCACATGGACACGGGCTTTGTGCATGTCGGACATGACACTTAGCCGCACGCTAACTTGGCCAGTAGGTCGGGGACATGGTAGCCTAGTTGTATGCGAAGTTTTACGAGAATCGATTCGAAATCGAGCGAGAAATCAAACTCGCACCGATTCTTTTGACACGCGTATAGGGTTTTCTGATACTCACTCTGGGACACGATACGGACACGGGTTCGACCCTGTGAGTACCCGAACACGTCACACATAGATACCTTCATGTTCGCCAAGTTTCACGAATTATAAATGTGTATATTGCATTTTGGGCATTGGGTTGATTTTCGGGTTTTATATATATATGTATTATTAAATTGTAGATGATATTTCAAATTTCTGAGTTTTGATTCATAATTTAAGTTTGTATGAAGGTATTAGGATTCTGGACTTTTGGCTTTGAGTCCCTATTTTATTTCCAATCATTTCCATCATATATGTAATTATATCCCAATTGCCTATGTATGTGTGTGTGTGTATATATATATATATATATATATATATATATATATATATATATATATATATATATATATACACACACACACACACACATACAAAAAACAAAAAAAATATATATATATATATATATATATATATATATATATATATATATATATATATATATATATATATATATATATATATATTCAGGATGTTGGCTCCGCTGCTCTTCCGCTTGTGTGCTCTCGGGACGCCGCGCCCCAGCTAGGGCTGCGCCTCCATCCGCCGTCGGAGTCAGAGTCGCTGGTCGACTGTCCCCCCAGCCCCCCTTTTCTCCATGGCCTCGACCCGGCCAGACCTCCTCGCCTTCCTAGGGCTCCCCTCCGATCCAGCGTCTCTTTCTTCTTCCCCCGTGCCTCCCTCATCGTCGCCCGTCCGTCAACCCCCCACCCTCCTCCCTCCGCAATCATCACCTTTCGTCGCCCCACGTCCTCGTTCCTCCGGTCGATGCTCTCCCTCCCCTCCGGGTCACGCTGCTGGTCCGGCGCCACCCTCCCGGAGCCGCTGGATCAGAGCCGCTCTTTTCTCGCCTCGGGCCCCCCACCGCCCTCCCGCCCTCCTATTGTTCAATTTTTAAATGTCTACAGGGGACCGTTCGCAGGAGGCCATGTGCTCCCCTCGAACCCCGCTCCCTTCTTGGGATACGTGCGCCCCTATGGCACGGTCAACCTCTGTGGTCCCTATCAGCCCCCTGAATTTCAGGACAATTTTAAATTTTCTAAATGAATTATTTTCGATAAATATTCTATTATTTAATTGTTTTGATCATTAATGTCCCATTCCGTAACTTTGACTTCTGGAGCGTCAGGGATGCCAATCTCTGGAAACTCTCTTTACGAGTTATGTAGTAGACAAGATTATCTTCATTTTGATATATCCTGTCCCACTTGAACTCATTCTGTAATCCCTTAGATTTCAAAAAAAATAGTTTTCTTTATAATTTTTAATAGCATTTATATTAATTTAAATACGTATTTTGTAGCGTATTTCGTATTCTCTTGGTTTCCGGAATGCTTTAAATTTTCCCAAAACTATAGGTTCTCTCATTGATCGGCATACCGCCGGTATACCGGTGTACACCGACGGCATATCGCCCGGACATGTTTTCTACACTTAAGATATTTTCGGTTTCTGATATTTTCATGATTAGTGTTTCGGATATTTTCATAAATAGTGTTTCGGATATTTTCGTGAATAGTGTTTAAGATATTTTCATGAATAGTGTAGATGCACTCTATTATCCAATGGATAATTGGTTTTGTTTGAATGGCCATGATTGACCTAGACTTTCACATAGATCATGATCCAACGGCTAAGATTAATTCCCCCTTCTATATATACCATTTTACTTTCTCTCTCCTCTCTCATTTCATTCTCTCTCCTCTCTCATTTCATTCTCTTCACTCTCTCTTCATTTCTTCTTCCTTTCTCTTCCCTTGGAGCTTGCCAAGAGCTTGGCCTTGAGGTCTAGAGTGTGGTTTCGTACCCCTCTTGGTGGTGGAATAGAAGATTAGGCTTGGAGCTTAACCTAGGCAAGTACATTTTGCCAAATTCTTGGACAATAGTAATCTATTGTCATTTTTGTTTTCCTCGGTATTAAATGCTTAGAATTTTCCTAAACTCACTTTTGTGAAATATGTTTTCCTGATGATTCTCGTATATGTGCATGTTTCCAAAAATTTGTTTAAGCAAGATTTGATTTTCTGTTAAAACCCAATAGTGACTTAGTAGAAAACTCGGTATTAAGAGTGATACTGGTGTTCCCATCATGGATCTTGGTCACATATGCATATATGAGGCCCTCACCTAGTTTGTATACTATGGATTTTGAGTTTGGTTGATATCGAAACCCGTTTCGGTATCCCGAAAACCTATTTTTGGAGTATTTTGATATATTGATCTATCAAATATTTTGATTTGTGAAAACTAATAGTCCCATGTTGTAGGGAATTAAATTTCATGCGATTTTGACTTTTGAAAATCCAAATTTTGATTTAAAACGAAGTTTTTATGGCCGAAACAAGTTTTGAGTTAAAAAATCAACTTTCTGTGACGGTTCGGAAAATCCGTCAGAAATCCACGGAAATCCGTCGAAAAATCCGAACTTGCACCACTAAACTTGCTGTGACACTTCGAAAAATTTGTCGGTAATCCGCAGTAATCCGCCGGTTGATCCGGCTATGCTGTTTTTGAATTTTTATATATATTTTAAGTTCTGTAAAAATTTAGAAAAAATTGTATTTAAATACTATGTTAATTTAGCTAATTTATTATAATTTTTTCAGCATTTAATAAGTATTTATAGTATTTTATAAAAATAGGAAAACAGAACCCATTTTCAGGATACATATGTTTGTTGATTTTTAATAAATATTTATGATGGTTTATAAATTCCAGAAAAATTAGTATAAATTTCTATAATTAACAAGGATCATTTTGGTACTTTATTTCATAAAAAATTGAGCTTTTTGTCTATCTCAAAAATTGTTGGAACCAAATGTACAGTTTGATTTATTTATTGAATAGTTACGACTTGCAAGTTTTGAGTTGATTTGAGTAATTGTAGTATTGGATTTCACCCTACACTAGTGTAAAGGCCCTAGAAAATTAGTTTGGGTATAGTGTCATCCAATATTGGACTTTTATGCTAGGTCCCCACTTGGCTAGTATCCAGTTAGGAGTCGTGTCACACCACTAGTGTAAAATCTAGAACATAACTTAGATGTTGAGTTTGTATATCATTATTAACAGGACACCGGACATCTATATCTTCGTACTAGTATTATTACTTTGTTCGAGGCAAGTACATCTACAAACTCATTACTGTCTTTTAATGCTAGAACATGTATTAACCATGTTAAAATACTGATCCTTGAGGTAGCAAGTTAAATCTTCACATGTTGTATTACTTTCAGTATCTGCCATGCTTAGGACAGTTCTTATATCTTCATATGCTTCTTACTAGTTCTCGGTACATGTTTCACTATGCTTTATACTGCTCTGAGTATCCACCACGATTTATACTGCTCTCAGTACCTACCATGTTTTACTGCTATCAGTACCTACCGTGCTTTATACCGATCTCAGTAGCTTCTACATGTTAGAATCTGGGTTATAGGGAAACTGATAGTTGAGTACGTTGATCATGTCCCTTCTCCCGTACGTACGTACCGAGCAAGGTTGACATTTTATATGTATACCTTATCGTAGGCGCACCAGCTGTATCTGTACGTATGTACATCTATTGCTTGCTTACTTGTACGGAAGTACATTTTATTTACTTGTGTCTTCTGCACATTATACACCTATTGACGATCACGTACCTGCTACAGTTTTAAACATTACATATACATCTGTCTATATGACATATGTGTCCTTGCCATGATAGACTATGAGATGCCATGTTCCCTATGTTACTATGATACTGTGATCCAAGTTGTACTATGAGGCCATGTTTCCAGTATTTCCTGTTTTATAAACTTATCACACCACGTTTCTTGTTGTACATCTCTTTCATTATATATTCAGTACTTTAGTTGTAGAGGTTGTAATTGGTCCCGTCCTGACAGGATAACGTTGTAGGTATACTTTTTGAGGAGGAAATGCTATGTGATTCATATTATGGCACTGATTTTGAGGACCTGGCCTTAGCTCCAGAAGAGACCCAGCGGTTACCTTGCTTAGATATTTCTTTCATGTGTTTTGAGACTTAGACTTTGTTTTAAACCTATATTTCAATACTGGACTTTGTCTCCCGTTAGAAACTTTGGAAGTGTATTATTAAGTCTGTGCTTATGTTACCTTCACTTATAGATGTTGTGTTGTGATGAACCTTAAATGTGATATTAGAACTGTTAGCAGCTTAGGTCCTTAATTGTCTATTCTTAGAACAGCTTACTATGCTTTAACCAAGCGTAGGCTGGACATGGCTCGGCCCGGCCAAATAATTTGGGTAACGGATCGTGACAGTCCCCCTTACCATGTGCCCCTGTCAGGTTGCTGCGCACCTTTTGGTGCGAGTGTTGTTGCTCATTTACGCGCTACCTTAGGCGCAGTTGGAGTGATCCCCGGCTCCCTTCCTCAGGTTGTGTCGAGTGTGGGCACATCCCTACCCCACCCGCCCCCCTTTGCGGCATCCACGCACTCTGGAATGAGGGCTTCCCCCTCCCCTTTGTGCAACCCGTGGGTGCAACCCATCCCCCTTCTTCAGGTTGCACCGAGAGTGGGCGCAACCCACTTCCTCCCTTCCTATCCTCTCCCTTCCTCTTTGTCTTTGCCTGCTTCGACGAACGACGTGATGCTGCTCTCCGATGCGGCCGGGCTTCTGTGCCCGTCGGGATGCGTCGCTGGCCGGTCGAGTCTCCTGGACTCGCCCTTGGCGTAACCTGGTCCCACTGTCGCCTCCCAACAGTCGCCCCTTCTCGGCACAACCCAACATCATTCCCCGGAGAGGGCGCACCCTGATTCCCCTTGGAGCCAACCCCACCCCCTTTTACGCGCACTACACCAGCCTCCTGGTCTCACCTTTGAGGATCCTACCCTCCTTATGGGCGCACCCCAGCCCACCCCTACTCCGGGTATAACCCAGGTTCTCGTGCTTGTGCATCCTGGGGTCCCTAGGTGTCAACCCCCACCTCCCTGGGCGCAAGCCAACCCCTTTTGGGCACTGCTTCTGAAGGCGCAACCCAACTTCCGGTTCAACCAACTTCGGGCCCTACTCAACGCCCGACCCATTCCTTCATCGACATCCTTCGTCCAGACAGGGCTCCCAAGCAGAGTCTCATGATCCCTGATGTCCCTCTTCCTGAAGTAGAGTATCCGTCGGCATCCCCCATGCCGACGGTGCCTTTCACAGACCAGGAACTCATGTCTCTGGCCACCTCACTCCCCTACTCCTTCGTCCTCAAATTCTCATCCGGCTGTCCCAAACTCGTCAGGGTCGCAGAGGTTATAGTCAGTTGGCAACTATTGGCAGAGTACAGGGTAGCCCCCCTCGATCCGAGACATATCCTGCTACACCTTTCCTCCAACCTTGACCACAGGACGGTGTGGTTCAAAGGCATCGGGAGTGTCGACTCCCACCAGATAAAGATAATCAAGTGGTCAGCGAACTTTAACACAAAGGAAGACTCAGCGATGGTGGCCGCCTGGGTCACCCTACCCGATCTTCTCCTTATTTGCTTCATTCTGACAGCTCTTAGGCGTATAGCCAACTTCTTCGGGACTTTCGTGGCCGTCGCTGCAAAAACCAGCAACCTGACTAAAGCACACTACGCCAAGATATGTGTGGAACTCGACGTCACCTCAGAGCCCTCCCGCCACATATTTATTGAACTTGGCAACCGAACTCACACCCAGTAAATTATCTACGATAATCACATAATCTTCTGCACATACTGCCATTTACGTGGTCACTTATCCAAGCATTGTTTCCATCTCCATCCTGAGCTTAGGAAGAAACCAGCGGCCAGAACCCAATCCCAAAGGAAATCGGCATCAAAAATCCGCCCAACCACCCCTGATTCCTCTACCGAACTCCCACCCCAGATTCAACTCCAGCGAAGAAAAATTCGGTAGAGACAAGTCAATGGAAAAAGCAGTGATCCCCTACCACCCACCTGTCATTCCTCTGTCCAATCAGTTCGACGCCCTCCTAGTATAAGTTATTGACTCCTTCCAGGAGATGGCTTCTCCTGCCGACCTCGTCAAGGCCTCCGACACGGACTCGGGTGATCTCAGCGCCCCACCCCTGGAGGATGCAGAGGAGTCCCTCCTAGCATCCCCGATCGCCACCGACCACCAAACAGCGCATAAAAACTCCGCCATTAACGCTCTAGCTATCCTAGGGCCAGAGCAGGCTTGTAGAGGCCTTCAGGTCATTGTCGCAGGATTCCCTCTCCTAGCAAGCCAATCTCGATTCGATCGGAGAACGGTCGCATACCCAAAATGCTCCGAGGACCCCAGCACATCCTCCAAGATGGCGGAGGTAGCATCCATCGCTAACAGGAAATCGAATAAGAAAGGACCCATAAAGTCCCCGTCTATGCACACTAGGTCTGCTGCTAAGCGGTCCAACAAACCCCACCCACAACTCCAATAATGCTGACATTCTCTCTTGGAATGTCCGCGGTCTAGCGAACAAACCTACTATGAGGAGAATTACCAACCTTAAGAAAACTCACAAGATCGACATCTTGATTATCCTCGAACCCAAAATCCTCTACAGGAAACTCCAATCCATCCAACTGCAGTTAGGCTTTCACTCAGCCATAGCTGGCAGACACGACATTTGGATCCTCTGTTCCAAGGCAGTTCAAATCGGAGTCATCCACGAGTCCAGACAAGCCCTTTCTTGCTGGATGAAATACCCTTTGATCCCTAATCGTGCCATCCTTTCTGCGGTTCACGGCAGCTGCGAAATCACGGACCGCAGACACCTATGGAACGAACTCCTGAACATCAACAACCACAACCATAACCTCCTATGGCTTTGCATTGTGGACTTCAACGCTATCACCTGCAGAGAAGAGAAAATTGGAGGCCCCCCTCTCTCCGCCATGCAAGACTTCAATAACTTCATCTTCAACTCGTACCTCACTTTCCTTCTGTTCACAGGCAACGCATTCACCTGGAACAACATGCAAAAAGGCGACCGTCGGCAATTCTTCCGCCTCGATAGTGCTTTATCGAACGCTCACTGGATCGGGATGGGGACTACCTCTAAGCTCTCTCACCTTAATGCTACCGAATCTGATCACGCCCCCTGCTAGTTGAAATCGCTAGCACTTCCAACCAGTCCAGAAAAAACTTCCGCTTCCTGGACATCTGGAGCGAGCACCCCCAATTTTTGGGGGTAGTCATGGAAGCTTGGAACAGCACGGACTCACTCGAACCTCTCAACCGAGTGGCTAACAAGCTCCAGGCCACGAGGAAAGCTCTGGCAGTATGGAGCAAGCAAGCTTATGGCGATATCTTTCAAGCCATTCGCGAGGCTGAAGACGACGTTACTCGTGCCGAAGCTAGGTACATGACCAACTGTTCACCTGATACGAGGAAGGCTCTGAATTCACCAAAGCCATCCTCAAATTTAGACTGAGAATTGAGATCGGTTTTTGGAAGCAGAAAGCCAGGATCAAATGGCACAGCGAGGGGGACAACAACTCGAGATTCTTCTACGTCTGCGTAAATGGGCATAGACAAAAACTCACTCTCTACCAGATTATCGTAGATGAAGGTACCAGTTTCAGCAATCCTAAGGGTATCCAAGTAGCGGCTGCTAAGTTCTATTCCAGACTATTCTCCAAGGAAACGGTCCTCAAAGACAACACCTTCCTGGATGAGGTTCCCTATCTAATTAGCGATACAGACAATACCCGGCTCAAACAACCCCCTTCAGAGGATGAAGTGAAAGAAGCCGTCTGGGCCCTCGACGAACACAGTGCGCCTGGGCCAAACAAATTTTTGGGGACCTTTTTTCGTACATGCTGGGACATCATCAAGGTTGACATACACAATGCGGTCTCCGACTTCCTCCGGGGAGCTACTTACCCCAGATCCATCTCGAGCACCAACCTAATCCTCATCCCAAAGAAAGACAACCCAGAGATATTTCGCGACTTTCTCCCAATCAGTCTATGCACCTTCACCAACAAGATCATATCCAAGATCATCGCTTCCCGTATGGCAGGCCTTCTCCCCAAGATCATCTCGGAAGAGCAAAGTGGCTTTGTTCGGGGAAGAAATATCCAAGATAACATCATGTTGGCCCAAGAGTTAGTCGCATGCATGAAGCTCCCAACAAGAGGAGGCAACATTGCCATCAAATTGGACATGGAAAAATCCTACGACGGACTGGATTGGCAATTCATGATCTGGGTCTTCAGAGCCTTCGGATTTTCCGAAACATGGACCAACATCGTGTGGAGATCGATCAGCAATTCGGGATTCTCCACGGTTATTAACAGCCAAGCGGACAGTTTCTTCAAATCAAGTCAAGGGGTTAGGCAAGGAGATCCTCTATCCTCCACCATCTTCATCATTAAGGCGGACGCTTTGAGCGAAAACCTTAATAAGATGGCAAGCTCCCCAACTTCCAGCACTATCACACAGCCAACGGCTGCCCGATCATCACCCACCTGGCCTTCGCTGACGATATCCTCATATTCTCCTTCGGGGATGTCGGATCGGTGGACGTCGTCCACAATACGCTCTAGAGATACGAAAGGTGCTCTGGGCAGAAGATCAACCCGGATAAAAGTGTTATCTACGAAAGGTGCTCAGGTCTCAAATCATTTTTCCTTTTTGTAAACCCAATATTTTCTCTCCTTTATATATATATGTGTATATATTAAGTAGTGTATAGATATATATATATATAAAGTCTCTTTAAATAAATTGTGTATATATGTATATATATATATATTTTTTTTTAATATATATATATATATATATATATATATATATATATATATATATAATATATATATATATATATATATATGATATATTTGTATAGTGGTATATATGATCATTTATTCTCAGAATTGTACCCTCCCTAGCAGCAGCTCTTTATTCACACACACACACACACAATCTCTCTTCACAAGCTAGGTATATGTGTGTATGTATGTATACATTTATATATGTGTATATATGTAGATATATCACCTAGAATGAATGTATATATACAAAATGTAATTGTTTGCTTGTGAATGTGACCGAGAGAGTATTGAGTTAGATTAGGATTGATCCAAGGAGCCTAGAATGGCCGAGTCGACAGACAAGTTGACCAAATTGACAAAAGTCAACTTTGGGTCAAACTTGATCCAAATCGACTCAAACGAACTTAGAATGACTTGAAAACTTGCGCTTGACCTAAAATTTAGTAAACGGACTAGTTGACCTTCAGTTGACCAGGTTTGACCAGAGTGACTTTGACCTAGAAGGACCTAAAATCATGTAGAATTGCATTATAGGCATTCCTTATGATATTTTAGACCTTGTTGTGACTTGTGGTTGTTTTAAATAGGATTACATTGCTCCAGTTCAGTCACACTTCCTCATCAGCAGTTTGGATTGCCAGGCGAGTACATTCTCTGACCGTTTAATTCTTGCTTGGACATATTTACTTGTTATAGACTACTTTACTTGTTGTTGTCTCGATGTTATCACGAAATAGTACTATGTGGATCTCTTCATGCAATGTTATCCCCTCGGATACATCGGATATATTCTGTTCATGTACTTTATCATGCGTATACTCATTGTATTCGTATTTATTCATGTATACTCATGTGACATTCATGTACACTCATGATCATGTGAGCCTTCATGTATAACCCAGTGTGCATGTGAATTAGCTATCCATGTGACACACTATTTTCTGTTAGCCTAATGATTATATCATGTTTTTGAATATGGCTAATCAATTAAGTTTAACATAATGACATCACTAATATTCATGTAATCACTATCATGTTCCTTAAACTTAGCATTGTCCTAATGTTAGCATTGTCCTAAATGTTCTTTATATCATATTGCTATGCTTGTATCATATTGTTTTGTTCGTCTAACATGTTCTTAGACATACAGTAAGCATGATCAAGATTTGTTAAAGCAGGACATATGCAATGGAGAATTATTGATGGGCCAAAGACAGCGTTGGCGAAGCCACCGAAAGGTATTCAGATTTTTAGATCTGTTTATCTTTGGACGACTGTCGTCAAGGAAAAAGGCGTCTTCAAGTTTGCTCAAATTTCAGAAGAAAGGCGTCATCAAAGGGCTATTGGTTTTCCTATTTCATCAATATATTTTTTATATTTATTGAGTCTAGGAATACGATGTAAACTGCATCGTACTGGCAAATAGGCTACCCAAGAAACGTTTTCAAAATACCCTTTCATTTTGAAAACAAGCCCACTTACAAAAGCCCAAACTACTTTCTAACTGTTTTATATTTCAAAAAGTCCAAAAACTACTTTGCAAAATCCTAACAGAACTCCAACCGAACTCGGCCAGAGTTCGGCCCGAATTCGGCCAGAGTTCGGTTAGTGAACGTTGCTTTTTGAACTTGGTCTTCCTGCAGTTACGGATCCCAACGAGATTTTTTCATAGAGTTCTGTCCGAATTCTGCTAGAATTCTGTCAGAATTCTGCCTTTGAAAAAACTATAAATAGAGAAGGATCTCAATTATTTCAATTCACTCATACACTAATTCACTTTCATATCTCTTCTCTATAAGCCTACTACTTCTTCCAAAGTGTTCTGATCTATTCATTTTCAAATCCCAAGCCAATTACAATCCTCTAGTCGATTTGCCTGTACAGTACGGTCTAGAAGTTTTAGAGTGATTGTAATCATATGCTTGATTGAAAAAAGACTCTTCACAATTGAAGTTGGTTGAGTACTTCGGATCAAAGCTCGCATTGTAGAATTTGTATGAACTTCGGATAAAAACTTGTGGTGATTTTCCATAGTGGATTCAACTGGAAGCTAGAGTTCTTCCGACTGGACTAGTCCTCACAAGAGGGAAACCAGTATACATCATTGTGTTTGCGTTTGCTCTCTACTCTCTACTTTTTATTTACATATCTGTGATATATATATTATGTGATCTTGTTACTAACATTTTTAAATAGCTAATTTCCGTTGCCTACTCTATTTATCCCCTAGAGTGTTGCGCTTTACAACTCGTTCCTACAATCGGTCCTACAATTGGTATCAAAGCCAGTACTGCAACTTGAGGTAATATATTCTGATCCCAATTGTTCCTACAATTGGTATCAGAACCAATACTGCAACTAGAGGTAATATTTTCTGATCCCAATTGTTCCTACAATTGGTATCAAAGCCAGTACTGCAACTCGAGGTAATATATTTTGATCCCAATTGTTCCTACAATTGGTATCAAAGCGGGTGCTTGGTTTATATATATTGCTACTCATACCAATTGCTCCTACAATTGATATCAAAGCAGGTGCGCTCTATAGAGCTATCAGAACAGGTGCTCCTTATAGTGGTATTATTGCTCATACAATTGCTCCTTCAATTGGTATCCGAACAAGGACTCTATTATTTGTCTTAACATCTTTAGAGCAGATCCTCACTACCAGAGCGGGTTATACAGGTAAAATAAGGTAATATTGTTATTATATAACTGTTGTTACATAGATCACTATATTATCACATATGGCAAGTATTTACTTCACAACTGAAGAGCAATCCTCAAATAGACTCACACTATTTGATGGAACAAACTATAGTTATCGAAAAACACGGATGAGCTTCTACCTGAAGTCTCTAGATTTTGACTTATGGTCAATTGTTGTCAATGGCTACAAAAAGCCTACTATCACTTCTATTCTCACATCCTCTATAATCAACAAGCCTTATTATAGTTATACGGAGGAAGAGAAAAAGTTAGCTAGCCTTGATGCAAAAGTTATGCATATTTTTTATTATGTTGTAGACACAGATGTATTCAATCTTATTACTACTTGCGCAACATCTCATAAAATTTAGAAAGTTCTTGAAGCTACTTATGAGTGCAGGTATAAAAGCAAAGCTAGCAACTCCAGAGAGAAGGATAGTCTTCATAATGATACAAATATTTACATTACGAAATTAGGATTTAAGGTACAACACAATCCTTTATATGAATAAGAGCTTGTATGTGACAATTGCAAGAAGATAGGCCACATCCAAGAAGATTGTACTACTGCTAGAAAGGAGTGTCACTACGAACGATCAAAAGAAGGTAGATCATCATCTCACAAGTACACTAGCACAAGCATATGGTGTGAAAGCGAAACAATAGATTCTGAAGAAGAAGAGAGACCTCATCAAGCTGCAAATTTATGCTCAATGGCATTATCTAACGAGGTATAAAAAAATCTCCTTCTTGAAGAGAATGAATTTTTTTATGATAATTTATCTGATGCTTTCAATGACCTATTAGAAGAACACAAGAAAGTATTAGATAAGTATAAACAAGCTAGAAAGGATATTCTATCTATAAGCGTGAGATTGAAAAGCTTACTTGCTTATTGAATGATGCTAGAAATAGTTCTCCTTCTGATAATTCTACTGAGATTTCCATGCTGAAGTTTAGATTGCACGAGGCACTTGATTGTATTGAGAAAAGCACTCAAGAAAATGCTAAACTTAAGGAGGAACTAGAATCAGAAAAGAAGAAGTATTCTATTGCTTCATATAGAATTGATGCTCTTTCTGCTAAGTATGATGAGATATGTGCTAACTCTAAAAAGTTAGAGATTAAATAGGAAAAGTATGTAGTACAACCTACGACTCAGTCTAACACAAAACACTTAGCACATCACAAAGTCACACACGACAGATCATCTAGAAAGGAAGCAAGTAAAGCTAAAGCTTCACATAACCATGATTTATATTACAAATATCCACGCACATCATATTACACTACTGCACGTTCTCATACTGCTGCACATAGTACTAATATTAATTTTTTCTGTCATTATTGTGGTATAAATGGACATGTTTCTAATCATTGTCAGATTAGAAAACTTGTTGATATGAACTTGTGTAAATGGGTTCCCAAAGCTAACAAATGTCGATCCAAGTAATAGTTACCAAAGCCTTCATCTAATATTTCAGGTGGAGCTACTTATGCTTAACCTTAGAACCATGGAACATGTTGGTGATTGCAAAGCTACAAAGGTCATCTTCCATGCAACTGCACCAATAGAAGTGTGGTCACTAGAACTACTTCGGTAACATGCTTTCTAAATAGTTCTTACTATCTAGCATGTTCTTTTTGATGTCTTGCTACTAGCTCTCATTTATATCTTTTAAATTGTTTATTGTTTGGATCAATGTGAGATATAATCCTAGCATGACTAGATGTTTAGCTTAAATTGTTTATTTTCTATTAGTGTGACGCATTCGTCTATGTATGCTCTTTACTTTTAATCTTTATTCTTGAAGCATACTTAGGAGCTTAATTTTGTTTTGGTGAATATGCTTTTGACTCTTCGTCTTTAATATTTTTAATGGTCACTTCTTATCGATTTGTCTTTAACATGTCATATTTACTTTGATCAGTATTTTGTGAGTATGTATGTTTAGCACAATTTCTCTATTTACTTGAAAAGTATATACATATACTTTTATGTTAACCTTGTGCTTGCGTAATATACTTCACTATTGATTCGCATATTTTATTTTGATTAACTTCTTATGAACCAATTACATCTTTGTCTTATAAAGTTTATTTATGCATGTTTTTGATCTTGTGATATTTTTTTATGCTTATTAAGGATACATGAATAATTCATTTTTATTTATATATTGTTGATATGTTTCTTATATTTTTGTATAAATATTTTTATGGGGATATATGAGTTAAGTTCAAGTTCTATATTATACTATTTTGAAAAGTAGTTTCAAACTTGTGCTTATCTCATACTTCAGCTATTGATTACTTTGAACAAGTTTTTATGTTCTTATCTTTATTAGCTTCTTCCTCAAAGCCTCTTTTTCTTGGCTTTTTGGTTGACATTTTGGATATATTATATTTTTATTATCTTGATCTTGATAAACCATTATTTGAGTATTTACTTCTTTTATATTTAAGGATTCTGAATTTTGATGTTGTTGGATGATACTGCATATATTCCTTTGAATCTAAGTTCTTAAGAGTAGAGATCATTTTGGAAACAAGCTGAAAGGGTCCTTCTGTCATACAGGTGTAAATAGTCTGAAGCGACACCGTGTACTAGTCTTCGGACTACCGCTAGCTGGGAACCGACCCCTACAGCTAACTCAAAGTGATCAATACTTTATAGACTTAAGATTTATTAAGGTCTACTTGCAACTATTATCTAGTTTTGGATCCAAAGTACTGAACCCAGTCCCCTAGGTTCCAGAATACATCAACGTATCTAGGTATTACATTTTGATTTACAAATGTTTTATACTTTATTGTTATCCAATGATTTTGTAGCACATATGGATAAATATAATTCATACATCTTATACCGTATGCTACATTGTTCTAAAAAAATTTAAGTCCATAGAATATATTTTTATATTACACTAATTCTTCTTAAATCTTCGGTGATTAAAGAAGAGATTTATTTTGGGTACAAGCCTACAAAGGGTCTGTCTGTCACCACGAATACGGTCGAAGCGAAGCGGTACTTAAGTGTTCCCCAGTGAACCTCCGTTAGCTGGGACAGTACCTCTACAGCTAACCCAAAATTGATCAACGCTTTATAAACTAAAGATTTATTGAGATCTAGTTGCAATTGTTATCTAATGGATTTTGTATTTTAGATTTGATGGATAATATTATTTAATGATTTAATTTTACAAAAGGTAACATATATTGATCTTCATAGGTTAGTGTTTGTCATCTTTTGATATATTTATTTTTCTATCACTCTATTCTACATTTAAACTTGATTTGATATTGTGACTACTCATTGAATATTATAGTCTTGTGGCTTCGTCTTTAACTTGTGTAATATTCAATGATTTTGAGCTTTATATTATTATCTTCTTATTCAAGTTACTTACTGTCTACAATAGTAATTCTTTACGGAAGAGAAGGCAGGCAAATTGAATGTCTCTCTCTCAAAGCATTTCTTTTCTTTAAACCGTACGGTTGTTAGGTGGACATCGTGCTAAGGCTTTAAAAGGGAAGAAATAAACTTTGATAAGAAGACCTAATATTTTTGAATTAGTTTCCTACTTCCGAAAATATGTCTCTGAATTTTATTTTAAAATTTTGTCAATATTATTATTTTGGGATATAGCCATGTAAAGGGGGAGCAAATTTAATTATTTCAATACTTTTTATGTCCTTAATATGTGGTATACCTAGTTCACCATGGTCTTATATTGTCTTGGTTAAATATATTGCTGAGTTATTCATGATATTTGGATTTGTATTGAGTTTATGAGAGAATATATGATTTTAATGTTTATTTTTTATTCTCTCATTTTTGAGTTTCTAAAAGTTATCTTGCCAAAATTAATTTAATTTATTGATAATCCTTTTGAGTTTAAACCGATTTGGCATTTCTTATTGAGATTTTATCTCAAAGTTCATGATTATCTATATTTAGACTGATCATACTTTGCGGAGGAGCATTCAAGTCGACTGAATTTTTTCTTCTCAAGTATTTTGTCTTCATTACCTTCATGTTTATCTGATGGATATATATCATGCTAAGGTAATTGAATTCAAATGCATAAACTTTGGTATAGATTTTGCATTGATTCTAGTATACGTATTTTGATTTCTTTTCATTGATTATACTCTTTATGGAATTAATTCACTAATTTGTATGGGTAAATTAAGAATCATATTTTTTTGTGATCAGTGTTAAAAGTCTCATTATATTTTTTATTTTTTTATATACTAGATCTACGAATTTCTATTCCTTATGGTTTATTTATGACCAATGATTGATTTCTACTATATTGATATATTTTTTTGGTCTATTTCAAAACACAATATGATGAACAAAATATGTTTTGAATGTCATTTTTGGATTTCTAGTTGGTAAACTATGTATTGATTGATTTCAATGTTTTTAAGTTCAACCAACTATTTTTGACAAGTTTCTCTACTTTAATTATACAATTTTCTACACTTGTCGTTACGCTGTTCTTCTAATCCTTGATCATGATTATTTTTGCTTTCCTCCTTTACTTATGCTTGAGTTCATTTTAGCTCTAATTATGGGGAAGCATATTTTTTATCATGTCAAAGTGGAAGAAATAAGTTTAAATTAGCACACAATTTTTTAGTATTATGTGTTTATTAGTGATACATGCATCTATTGTATATATATTAAACTTAACCGATTTGCCATAATCAAAAAGGGGAAGATTGTTAGCCCAATGATTATATCATGTTTTTGAATATGGCTAATCAATTAAGTTTAACATAATGACATCACTAATATTCATGTAATCACTATCATGTTCCTTAAACTTAGCATTGTCCTAATGTTAGCATTGTCCTAAATGTTCTCTATATCATATTGTTATGCTTGTATCATATTGTTTTGTTCGTCTAACATGTTCTTAGACATGCAGTAAGCATGATCAAGCTTTGTCAAACCAGGACATATGCAATAGAGAATTATTGATGGGCCAAAGACAGCGTTGGGAAGCTACCGAAAGGTATTCAGATTTTTAGATCTGTTTATCTTTGGAAGACTGCCGTCAAGAAAAAAGGCGTCTTCAAGTTTGCTCAAATTTCAGAAGAAAGGCGTCATCAAAGGGCTATTAGTTTTCTTATTTCATTAATGTATTTTTCATATTTATTGAGTCTAGGAATACGATGTAAACTGCATCGTACTGACAAATAGGCTACCCAAGAAACATTTTCAAAATATCCTTTTATTTTGAAAACAAGCCCACTTACAAAAGTCCAAACTACTTTCTAACCGTTTGACATTTCAAAAGCCCAAAATCTAATTTGCAAAACCCTGACAGAACTCCAACAGAACTCGGCCCAAATTCGGCCAGAGTTCGGTTAGTGAACGCTGCTTTTTGAAGTTGGTCTTCCTACAGTTACGGATTCCAACGAAATTTTCTTATAGAGTTCTGCCCGAATTCTTTCCAAATTCTGTCAAAATTTTTCCTTTGAAAAAACTATAAATAGAGAAGGATTTCGATCATTTCAATTCACTCATACAGCAATTCACTTTCATATCTCTTCTCTATAAGCCTACTACTTCTTCCAAAGTGTTCTGAGTTATTCATTTTTAAATCCCAAACCAGTTACAATCCTCTAGTCGATTTGCCAGTGCGCTACGGTCTAGAAGTTTCAGAGTGATTATAATTAGAGGCTTGATTGAAAAAAGACTCTTCACAATTGAAGTTGGTCGAGTACTTCGGATCAAAGCTTGCGTTGTAGAAGTTGCAAGAACTTCGGATGAAAACTTGTGGTGATTTTTCATAGTGGATTCAACTGGAAGCTAGAGTTCTTCCGACTGGACTAGTCTTCACAAGAGGGAAACCAGAATACATCCTTGTGTTTACGTTTGCTCTCTACTCTCTACTTTTTATTTACATATCTGTGATATATATATTATGTGATCTTGTTACTAACATTTTTAAATAGCTAATTTCTGTTGCCTATTCTATTCACCCCCTCTAGAGTATTGCGCTTTACAACTCGTTCCTACAATCGATCCTACACTTTTATGTGCAATAACATAACCTGGACAGATCCTTGTGTACTGATTGGGGCAGGAGGAGTATTTATTTGGTTATGTGATCTACACCATTTTTATGTACAACTCCAAACTAGATTTAAGTCATGTATAACCTAAGCCAGTTTACATAACCAGATTGTGCTCTACACCATGTAGTTAGTTCAGTTCTCTTATTATATCATGTATATCTATTTCCATATATTATGTTCTCTTTTACAGTCTTATTTCTTTATCAGCAGTTTATGTATATTATTTTAAAACTTGTTTCATATTTTCTTTCATGTTATGATCTGTGTGAGAGATATGTATTTGTTCATATCATGACTGGACCTGTTGAAATATTACAGATGATGAGGATTACTGCGACACTTACTATAGAGCAGGCCTAGTTGACACAGGTGACCTGGACCCTCAGCAGGATCCAGTAGTCGCTGAGGACTTGCCATAAGTTAGATTAGACTTATACCTTTATCTAGTTATTGAGACACTGTGTTTCTATTGAGATATTATTATGGTGTGGTTTACATCTTTCTCTTTTTCCAAATACTTATAACTTCTCATTGATTCACGAACATTTTCCTTGCATGCTATCTTGGTCACAACACATCACTTCGTTTGGATCCATACACATATTTCAGGCGTCCCCAAAACATATGCATTTTAGCCAAAGTCCGTGCTAGTGCAATAAATTCTTCCCACAATATTATCTCAGTCGCAACCTATCACTTCGGCTGGATCCATACACATATTTTAGGCGTCCCCAAAACATATGTACTTCAGCCAACTTTTATGATAGCGCGATTCGATCAGCCACGATACAACTCTCTTTCCCAAATCCGACTTAGCATCCTTTCAATTGACTTTATTACTTCATTCACTTTGCCACAATCACTATCTTTCAGGCCACAACACCTAACATCAGGGACAGCTCTCTATCCAAGCATAATATTTTTAACATTCGATCAAGGGTCTAACTTAGAGCCAATCATATCAAGTGTTCACAACATTCAATCATATTCCTTCCTAAATCAAATAATATTTTTCACCGAGGCAATTCATCTTTTCTAAAAGATACAATCTGACATCACCAACTATCGATTATCCGAGTCAGGATATAATTCTATGCAACAGTCTAGGTTAACCCAGCTACCCGACTATAGATACCTATCCAACATTCCCGTTATGAGCAGTCAATTCCATCTCATATAATAATTCACTATTCGATACATACAACTCAAGTCTCATCCCACGATTCCATTTCCCGCTATAGGTCGACACATAATCCTCAAGGGTCAAACATCTCTAAGGTTCATATTGGAGCATATACTTACAACTTATCATTCTTAGATCATACTCATCACCATCTCTCGTTCAATACCACAAGGTCATTCTATGGGTCGCCAACAGCCATCTATTATTCGGTCCAGTCTCAATGGTTAGCTATACTGACAGCTATACCTAATCATTCAGGTGACTTTCCTAGAGTGGACGGCTACTAGGGTTATACTAGTTTCTTTTTCTTAGGGCCAACAAGCAACCGACAATTCTAAAGAACTCTACCCAAACCTATGGGTATCAACTCAGTCTGAATAATGAATCGCCAATTGGGCTAAGCCAGCAATTGGTACTTTATCAACTGGTCGCTAGGGTCAAGTCTATCTATCCAGGGTCTTCTTCAAGGAAATAATTCCCACAGAGGCTCATTCTAGACTTACCCAACGATTGACTAAGAACGATCTATCAACATTACGGTCAATTTCTAACCCGACATGCGATCTTCATCGTTCTAATAATCCATCAAATAAATTTTCAATGATTCAATTTCTATTTCAAATCCTTTGTACTCACACGAATCCATAAGCCAAGGTTAATTATTCAAGGGTCATCGATCCTGATAGTTTAACATAACTATGGATTCATACTATTCGGTCTGTATGACAAAGTTGTACCACTAAGTCATAAGCCAACAATCTATATCCCAACCAATAATCATCTGTACCGACATTATCCAACACATTTGAAATTTCTCGTTCCCATTCGTTTCTCAATCATCAAACTCTCTTACGGGCATTCTTAAATTTCGTTCCTTTTCCAGCCGTCAAAATCTTATACGGACTTTCTTAAAATTCTCTACCTCAAGGGTCGAGTAGTTCATTCCATTTAATCCGACAAGTCATGTATCAATTAACCATTCTCTATGCAACACAATTATTCAGGGTTGTTACTTTTCTAGTACAATTCAATTCCTCAGCATACATGCACATATGCAACGACTATCCTTTTGTGATCAAGATGGATTGACATCTATTACACCTTAGGGTCAAGGCATAGATCTCTGATATTCCTCTGGTTCGTCGACAATGTTTCTAAAGCTTTCAGCTACGCAACCAACTTTGTATTAGCCACATGTAATTTGCATCCAACCATTCGAATTCAACATTTAGATATTCTAAGCCACAACATTCTCTAGCCAAATCTATTTACTCATAGCATACTAACGGTCTTACTAGTCTGAGTCAGCACTCGACTAAACAATTTCTAACCAAGCCACCGATTACAATTTTCGACGATCTCGCTATCCAATATAACATCACCGTCAAGGGATACTCGAGTCATCTAGCCATAATACATGACTCCCAGCTAAGTCTCGGCACTACCCAGTACTCGCAGATAGTCTCTGTTTGCCATTGATTGTAAAAGTACACAACAATTATCGGAGGACTGAACTTAGACTCACAATACAAACTCGCTTGTACAAAGAAAGTCTAGGGACGAAAACCTAGGTACAGCAATCTAAGTACAATTGTTTATTTTAGATTCTGGGGGGTGACGATAGAAGCTCGGGAAGGCGACGGCAGCCCTGCCTTACTCCTTGGACGATCGGTATGTAGCCTTGGCTCCTTGTGAAAAGTTGGTTGGCGTTGACGAAGAAGTGCTCTTTTTGCTCCTCTGTTGCTCTCCTGGCTTCTCTCTCTCTCTCTCTCTCTGTGTGTATTTTCTCTCTGACTCTGTATTTTTTTATTCTTTTGTTGCCGGAGGTCTTTGCAGAGAAATGATGCTGGCTATTTATAAGAGTGGGGTATGATCATTAGGGTTTGCTAATGATCATTTGTTTAGAATGTCGGCGCTCCTTCAATCTATCTGAACCATTGATCCTGATTACAATGAATCTAGGCCATTAATGCGGATAGCACCGAATCTTGTGAGCAATTAATGTTAACTGCTTTAAATCTTCATGATGAATTATACCAATGTTCGATTGCTCGCCACGTGTCCCAATAGCTTGATAATAAATAATATGCCTTGATCTCAGTAATTATGATGATGATGTCAAATATATTTGTTGAGATTCGGTTAAATCCTTGATTAATCCGATGCCACGTGTTTTAATTGTGGGTCCTGCCAGAGCCGCATGGGATAGGCAAGACTTGAACCGCAGGGAGATAATCTTCATGAGCCGCATAGGACAACGCTTTATTGAGCCGCAGGGGATGAACTCTCAGTGAGCCGCATATGCATAATCTCTACGAGCCGCATAAGCTAGCGTTGTCTTGAGCCGCAGGGACTGGGCTCTCGGTGGGCCGCATATGGCTGATTTCTGCTGGCCATATAGGGTGACTTCTTAGTGAGCCGCATGAAGCTGTTCTCATTTAAGCCGCATGAGACGTGCCACGTGGCAATCTAGGACTTCTGTCGGATCGGGTCAGAGATTTTCTTCTTTTCCTGAAGAGTCTGTCATTATGGCAGAACCATTATGACGCTTTATGTCAGAGCCGTCACGGTCGTCGAGTCGTGTCAGGGCATTAAATGAGGCCACTACTCAAATAGCCAGCTGTAGGGAAGGATCCCAAGTGGGGATGTGGCATCGATCGGGCCGCATATTCCTGCTGAACCGCATACGCTCCCGAGCCGCATGAGACTGAGAGTCTTCTTTGAATCGCATAAGGCAGCTCATGTATGAGCCACATGGGCTTCTTTCTACAGCCGCATGGACCATTACTCTGATATTTTCCATACTTCTACAGGACCCCCTTCAAAGTTTTCAATTTGCAAAATTGAAACACTTTGAATAAGAAGCATGGCCCCGTTCATGCCGCATAAGTGTCTCAGTCGCATAAACTCATCTGGCCGTATAGGCTCTTTGCCACGTATCCTGACTACGTGTGCAAATCTTCATTACAGGCTCACGCTCATCTGGAGGATGAGGCAGTACTGACCCACGAGGCAGAGCGTCGAGCCTCCCAGAGGTTTGAACGGTCGGTTGTTTTACTGACGGACCGTCTCAGGGCGTTATGTACCCCAGAGCAGTGATCAGCTGTCTGTTTTCTTTGCTTTTTCTGTAAGGGATATGATCCCAAATTAAGTAGTACGTTGAATTTTGAATAAATGAGCATGTTTTAACTCATCATCTCTTTCTTGTACTTGTGGCATCTGTAGAATTAGACTTGCTGGGGGATTTATTTGTGGACCTGTCATCCTAGGCGTACCTTGGTTTTAGGTACGGATAACAAGTTTGGACAGGATGTCCGGAACAGCCGTGGCAAAGTGGTCATGGACGTTCTCGGTGTTGGAAAAAAGAATGCCGTAGAGCAGCTGGGCTCCCGGGGCATGGTGGGGTGGTGGATTTATGCTAAAAAGCTTAGTAAAGGAATATTTGTGGACCTAATATCCTTGGCGTACCCTGGTTCGGGGTACGGATAATAGGGTGAAAGGAAAACCAACATATTTGCTCAGAGGTTATAAGGACATGGCAAGCATGAGGGTTTTACCGTGGAATCTTCCTACTCAGAGGTAATGAGGACATGGCAGGGGAGGTTTCACGAAAGGTATTCGTGGTCAACAGCGGACATTTGTGGACCTATTATCCTTGTCGTACTCCGGTTGTGGGTACAGATAATAGGTCGAAATGAGACCGACATACTTGCTCAGAGGTAATGTGGACATGGCAAGCATGAAGGTTTCTTCGACGGAGCCTTCCCACTCAGAGGTAATGATGACATGGCAGAAGTGGGCTCAATGAAGAGGGGGTACATAGAACGACTCAGAGGTAGGAGAACGTGAAAGTTCTATGTGAGGGGCGGTTTATTTTTGGTGGAAGTGAAAACGACTCAGAGGTAATGAGGACATGTCCGTTTTCGGAAATTTGTGGATCGATTACCCTTTTTTATGCACTGGGAGTGCGGGTATTGGATCATGAGGGAGGATCTCTTCCAGGAAGAAAGTTCAGAGGTATAATCATACGTGACTTACCATCTGAAAGAGTGACCGGAATATGAGTTCAGAGGCACCAGCGGGTACATAACTCGGTAATTTAGAATATTGAGAAAGTGTGAGTCCAGCGGTACCAGCAGGTACATGACTCGATAATCTGAAGGGAATATGGGGGTGAGTTCAGGGGCACCAGCAAGTACATGACTCGATAATCTGAAATGTTGTGGGTGTGAGTTCAGTGGTACCAGCGGGTACATGACTCGAAGATCTTGTAGCTAATGTCGTTTAGACATAATATTTCTTCAGGAACTTGCCGTTGACGGGCAACATGAGCAAGTCTCCATTTTGCTTTGCAAGGCGGTAAGCACCGTTGGAGAATACCGTCTCAATGATAAATGGGCCCTCCCACTTTGGCTGGAATTTGTCGGCGGTCTTGTGAGTCATGACCATTGGCCTCCGGACTGCCAAGACGAGATCGCCTACCTGGAATGTTCTGATTTTGACCTTCTTGTTGAAGGCTCCTGAGATGCGTGCTTGATATAGCTCGATCCTTTGCTGAGCTAGGAGGCACTTTTCATCTAAGGCCTCTAACTCTTGCAGTCGACGTCGGTAGTTATCGTCTGTCGTTAATTGATGTGTGAGGACGACACGTAGTGAGGGGATCTGGGTCTCCAAGGGGAGGACTGCCTCACTCCCGTATACCAGGGAGAATGGTGTATTTTCGGTGGCTGTTCGGACCGTGGTACGATAAGCCCATAAGCACTTGCCGAGCTTCTCGTTCCAGTCACGTTTGTTGGAGGAGACAAACTTCTTGAGACGTTTGATGATTGTTTTGTTGAACGCCTCTGCTAACCCATTTGCTGTCGGGTTGTACGGCGTCGAGGCGATATTCTGAATACGGTGTTTATCGCAAAACTGATAGAATGCGTGGCTTGCAAACTGTGGCCCATTATCATGGATGATCCTTCGGGGTAGTCCAAAGCGGTAGATGACGTGATGCTTAAGGAAGCTGATCACGTTTGAAGTCTTAACTTCTACAAGTGGGACAGCTTTCGCCCATTTGGAGAAGTAATCCGTGATCGCAAGTATGAAGCAATGTCCTCGGGAGGAAGGTGGGGTGATTGGACCAATGATGTCCATTCCCCATGCTTCGAATGGCCAGGACGCCACCGTCGGATGTAAAAATTCAGATGGTTGGTGGATGAAGTCCGTGTGGACTTGGCAAGCTTTGCACTTTCTAGCATAATCTATCGCATCTGCCACCATTGTGGGCCAATAGTAGCCCATTCGGCGAAGGCGGTCTTACAGTTTCGGGCCGGGCTGGTGGGCCCCGCAGATACCGTCATGGGCTTCTCGTACGGCTTCTTTGGCTTCTGCGTTTGACAGACACCGAAGCAGTAATCCGTCGTAGGAGCGGCGATACAGCATTTTTGTCTCTGTATCGTAGAAGAATCTGAGAGAACGCCTTCTGATGGAAGTGGCTTCCTTTGGGTTCTCAAGCAGGATGTCGTAGACGACGAAGTTGATGAATGGTTGTCTCCAATCTGGGGCATCATCGATCGTCTGTGCAGAATAACTTGCGATGAATTGCATATTGTTTTTGGGACAGACCATTTCATGGCCTATCACTTCCACTGATTGTCGATCATAATTTGGAACTGCTACGGAAGCGGCTAGACCAGCTAGGGCATCGACTTCAATATTTTGGAGTCAGGGGACGTGCTCGATGAAGAACCCCTCAAATGCCGAGATGATATTGATCGCTATTTGATGATAAGGGATCATGTCTTCATGGCGGACCTCGTACGAACCCCGAATCTGATTGACGATTAGTAGGGAATCGCCGTACGCTTCAAGGTATTCTACCCCCAGCTCTCTTGCAAGTTGGAGGCCAATGACCAGAGCGTTGTACTCGGCCACATTGTTAGAACAGGGTTCAGTGAGGGAATAAGCGCGGTTAATCACTAATCCGGAAGGAGAGATTAGCACTACCCCGACTCCGACGACTATATTGCCTTTAGGTCCGGTCCTCGAAGCGCCGTCGAAGAACATTCGCCATATATTTTCGTGAGAGGTTGTATACCAGTCGGCGACCTCATCTGGGATCTCTTCGTATATCCTGGAGGACTCCGAGCCTGGGTGGGCTGCCAAGGAATCTGCCAGGGCTTGACCTTTGACTGCCTTTTGGGGGACGAAGATCATATGATAAGGGGACAGCAATATTTCCCATGTAGCGAGTCGAGAGCTGAGTGCCCCTGGTTTAGTCGTGAGGACCCTTAGAGGGTTGACTCGTGAGACCACATGTATCGTTTGTCCGGCGACATAGTGTCGCATTTTCTGAATGGCAAACACCAGGGCGAGGCATTCCTTCTCCACAGCGGTATATCGATGCTCTGGCCCAATCATCATTCGGCTGAGGTAATATATGGCATGTTCATGGCCTATATCGTTATTCTGTGCCAACAGAGCACCGAGGGAGTGTTCCATTGCTCGTACATAGAGCAAAAATGGTTTTCCAGGGACTGGGGCTACCAAGACCGGAGGATTTGACAGATATTCTTTGATGCTATCGAAAGTACGCTGGCATTCCTCGTCCCATATGAATGAGACTCCTTTCTTCATGAGGTGCGTAAATGGTCGACATCGCCCGGAGAGGTTGGAAATGAACCTTCTGATGTAAGCTAACCTCCCTTGAAGGCCTCTGAGTTCGCGGAAATTTCTCGGGGGACCCATCTCCATGATTGCTTTTGTCTTCTCGGGGTTTACATGGATACCCTTTGCAGTGATGATGAAGCCTAAGAACTTTCCGCTGGATACGCCCAGGAAGGACTTCGTAGGGTTCATTTTTAAATTGTGCGTTCGCATTAGGTCGAACACCGTCCTTAGATCCTGCAGATGGTCTCCTTTGCTACGGCTCTTGACGGCTATATCATCAACATAGCACTCTACCGTCTAGCATAAGTGGTCTCTGAAGATGATGCTCATAGCTCTTTGATATGTGGCGCCAGCATTCTTTAAACCGAAGGGCATGACTGTGTAGCAGTACGTGCCAATCGGTGTTCGGAATGATGTATGCTTTTCGTCGTCAGGAGATATTTTGATCTGATTGTACCCCGAAAAGCCATTCATGAATGACATGCGTTCGAAGCCGCAGGTGTTGTCGATCATGATGTCTGTGATAGGAAGGGAAAATTTATCTTTGGGGCATGCCTCGTTCAGGTTGCGGAAGTCGATGCAGATTCAAATCTTCCCATTCTTCTTGAGGACGGGTACTATATTGGCGACCCATTCGGGATGTTGCTCCTCACGAATGAAACCGCTGGCTATCAATTTGTTGACTTCAGCTTCGATTGCGTCCATGATGCCTGGACGGAAGCGTCACTGCTGTTGCTTGACCGGCTTCACGTCTGGTCGAATGTTAAGTTTGTGAAGAGCGATGTCAGGATTTAACCCTGGCATGTCTTCATAGCTCCAGACGAACACATCAATGTAATCTCTGACAAGTTCTAACAGCGACTCCCGTTCTTCGTCGGTGAGGCTTTTACTGATGAAGATCGGTTTTGGAGAAGATTTGCTGCCGAGATCTACTTGTATGACCTCATCATCAGTAGGGGGTTCTCTCAGTTCGAACCGCTTTTCCCATTGTGCGTCTAATTGCTGGGCCCATGGCTCTAGTTCGAGAATTTCGGAGATGTCTTCGTCTTCTTCGTAAGCATCGGCGAACGCCATGTTGACTGACATGACTTGTCTGAATACATCCCCGATGCTGGTATCTGAGTCGGAAGTTGGTGATCCGGTTGAATGTGACTGCCAGTCGCATTCTTCATCTAAACTTTTCGGGGTCGTAGTAGGCGTTATATACCCTAACCCGCATCGAGTTTTGTTATAGTAGTTCCGTGGTTTGCCCACCGAGACTGGCGGCTTCAAAGGTAATCGTCGCCCAGTACCATAGTTCAATCCTGGCGTAGTCTCCAGATCATACCCCTGTTTCTGTATGAGATATTTGGATTGAGGGCTATAGAGATACAGAGGCAGTCTTCCGGCATCTGACCCGAGGTCGACTTCTTCTATGGTGAGGGGATGAGGGTTGTTCGTCCGGCCGAAGATGATTGGATGATCTCCTCCCTCGAATATTCGGTAAGCGTCTTCTACTGGAGTAAGCTGGATTACGGTCTACACATTTGTCACCTGTGTGTGTAGGTGAGCGCCTATACCGTATTCTATAGCATACATCGTATATAGCTTATTGAGCTCGGTGTAGTTCAAAGATAACCCTTTATTGATGAAGTAAGGTATCTTTTCTAGGGGGATTACATCATCAGCGGAGGGGACATTAGTGTGGGTAGCCACATACTTGGCTAGCTCCGGTTCCTCTTCGGCTACCCCCTGTGTGAACGAAGACTGAGAGGACGACCTAGGAAGCTTGATCGTCAGTGGTCCAGTTGATAGAGCAGAGCGTGGAGTCGTTGGCAGACTGGCGACCCCCAGTTTGGCATTCGATGTGGAGCGAGGAGTGGCTGGTTCGCTGGAAGTGTCAGACCTTGCATCGAGGTGACAACCTTTCTTGGGAAGGCGTATTGTCAGTGGCCTGTCCGAGGGGTTGAGCTTCCCTGTTTGTGGTTGACTGACTCTCGGCAGTCGGATTGTTAGTAGCCCCGTTGCGGGTCTCGGCACTTGGCCGGACCTTGGCAGCCGGATTATCATCTGCTCCTCTTGCGTCGAGAGGCTGATCGCGTCCTTCCGCAGAGTGGCGGTGAGGGGTGCGGACTTGCCCAGTTTGCGAGCTTGGAGGTGGATCGTCAGGGGTCCTTCTGATCCCGTGGCTGTCTCGGTATGAGTTTGTGCATCTCCTTCATCAAGGTGCCTCTTCGACTTTTCGTATAAACAGGAGTCCGAGTAGTAAGATTCGACCCCTTTGAAGGGATCGATATCAGCAAACTCTATCTTCACGAAGCCGTGTTTGTCGACATATTTGAAGCACTGGTGTAGCGTGGAAGGCACGATCATATAATCGTGTATCCATGGGCGCCCCAAGAGGATGTTGTAAGAAGTGTCTGCATCTATGACGTAGCAGGTGACTTCGGATTGGAGGTCGCCAATTTGGCACTTCAGACGAATCTTCCCAATAGGGTAGCTCCTGCCTGAATTGAAACCGCTGATGGCGGTACTTGTAGGTGTTAGACGATGCATTGGGATGCGAAGATGATGTAGCAGGCCCTTCGGGATGATGCTTATGGAAGAGCCAAGATCAATGTGCATCCGATCCACCTTCACGTCGCCGATGTATCCCGTGTAGTATAGCGGGCGATCATGTAGGTTGGTTTTGATGAGCATGTCCTGCGGAGTGAAGACGATGTTGGGCATTGCTCCCGTGCAGGCACTATCTTGGAGATCCACGGGTGAGTCCTCCCCAGTGAGGTTAGATTGAGCGAGATAGGCATCGGCATTTTGGAGTGCTTCGCTCAATGCAATACGAACGTCCTTGGAGAGCCTTAGGAGTTCGTATAATGACAATTTGGCCGGAGTGTTAGCCAATTGTGCTAAGATGTCAAAGTTGTAGGGCCTCTCTAGCCCTTGGGCTGCGTCCTTTCGGAGAGATTTGTCGAAGCGAGTCTCCTTCAGCCTAGGCTTGTCGGTCGTCGAAGGCTGAGCCGGTCCCGGAGCATCAGTTGTAGTGGGTTGATGATTTTCAGCTGGACTGTCAACCACAGGTTGGGATTGTGCTCCGGACCGCGTGACAACGGCTGTAGCTTCCTCGTTGTCTGCTGAAATTGTGCGGCAGGTCTTGATTTTTCTACTCTTTTTATTGGTGGGAGATGGTGTGGGCCGAATTACTTCTGACACCAAGTCTGGATGGACCCACATGATCTCTCCTCGTGAGGTGGTGAGAGGTACTAGACCAGCAGCTTGTTCTCGGGGCGGAGGAAGATTGGTAATCTCCATTGTCGCGAGAGGGACGGGGATTACCCCGTCTTGAGTCTCCGTCAGAGAGAAGTTGCCGAATTGTACGAACACCATATTGGCTGCTACGGTTACCTCTTCAAAGTCGATGGCCAGAGCGCTCGAATCGATGAGGCTTTGGATGTACCGTTTTAGTTGGTAGCAGTCATGTGTAGCATGGTGTACATAACGGTAGTAATGGCAGAACTTTGGATTCTCCAAATCAGTCGGCCGAGGCTCCCGTCTTGGTGGAGGAAGCTAAATTCTACCTCCTTGTATGAGCATGTCTAAGATAGGCTTGACGTGGCCGTCTTCGAAAGAGTAAGTGATCTGAGGCCATTGCTTGTCTGCTGGCTGTGGCTCAGGCTTCTGGGCCGTGTCGGCCACCATAGCCTGTTTTCCCTTGCTGTCCCGATTGTTGGAGGGGTTACCCCCATTATCGTTGTTGAGACGCTTGCCCTTGTTTTCTCCTTCTGAGATGTGCAACCCCAGTTGGCGGGCCTTCTTCAGTCGTTCTTCAGCGCTTGTGGCGCTGATGATGAACGCCTTCCAATCTTTGAATTGACTCTCGCCCATCCAGAGACTGATCGTTGGAAGCAGTCTCTTTTGACAGATTTCAATCAAAGAAGAATCTGGATTTCCGGAAGGCAGCTTCATGGCGGTCTGGCGGAACCGCTCGATGTAGTTCCTTGTTAGCTCCTTCTCCCCTTGGACGACGTCCATGAGAGTGGACATAGTGACGTCTTGTCCTACTTCATAGAATCGTTCCAAGAACATGCGCTTGAAGCCGGCGAAGGAATGGATGCAGTTGTCCGGTAGATTGCGGTACCAATCAAAGGCGACTCCTTCTAATGCTCCAATGAATAACCGTGTGAGGATCGTATCCTCATGGGGCAGATGGTCGGTGGTGACCTCAAAGTAAGTGATGTACCGACTTGCTGAGGTTTTGCCACCACACGGGTTGATATTGAACCGCTTACATCTTGGTGGGAATGGAACATCCCTCCACTCAGCAGGGTATGGTTGTCGTATTCTGAGATCTTGAGCATTTTCTCGGGCATGAAACATGGTACGGAGCTCCTGGACCTCTCTTCTTACTTCTCGGGTCTCATCTGTCGCGGCAGGGGCTGTTATTTCGGGAGGATTATTGCCCGGGTTTGGTGCCGCTGAGTTCGAATCTACATTGACCGTGGGGCCTGTATTTGTTTGACCAGGCGCTCCTTCTTGTAGAGTGGGCAGGGCCGCTTTAATCTCGTCTAAGACTTGACCAAAGCAAGTAATATGGCTTCGAGACTGTCAATGCACTGGCGATCACTGGAACCACCTTGATCGTTGTCCGTCATGAACACCGTTCTTACGTGAGGAGTGATAGAAGGAACGGTAGAGGATGTGCCCTCTGAGTCGTACCCATGCACCGAGAAGTCATCGGGATAGGTGGGAATATTCTCTTCGGGCTCGAACTCGGAGGGAATGGTATCCCCAGCTTCCGAGCTTGCTTTGTCTTGAGAGTTACGGATGTCCTCGGGGGCATCAGCGTCCGTTGCTCCTGATGGAAGAGTTGTTTGTGCGGACTCGGTTCCTTGGAACATCGGATTGTTACGGATGTTCGGAGGAGTGCTACCCCCAGCTCCTTCAATCCCCAGTGATGTGGATGATGAATTTTCTATTGTGGTAAATTTCGTCTTTGAACGTGTGTGTTGGAATACACCAGTAGAGGATAACCGTTTAGACGATAGTTTCTTAGCTGTAGTGGTTGATATCTTCGGACTGGAGATGCTCGTTTTCTTCCTTCTCTTTTCGGCGGAGACTTTTTGAGCAGAATTGCAGGAGACAACAGGAGGTGCCTCATCTTCTGAGTTCGGGTGCTGTAGCCTTTGGAAGACGGATGGCCGATCTTCCGTCATTACCGCATTGTTGCAGCAGCAATTGACGATGATTTGGGTGCAGCGATGTCCAAGCGAGGACTCTTTGCACACCGACACTCCTTTTCTTTCCTTGCGTTTGTGGAGGATCGTCTCCCGCAGGTCAGAGGGACCACTCTGTCTGTTTGCCGCCAGGGGCTGGACTTGAGCAGTTGTATACAACTTTCCATCCGAGGCCCGTATGATAGTCAGCGGGACGTCCCGATAGTCAGAGGTTGGGACAGCTGACTGGACTTGATGAGCCCGTGCTGCCCTAGACTTCCTCTTTTTAGCACTTGTGGGTGCGTAATAGGAGGAGTCCAAGTTAAATGCCACAGAGTCTGGCTTATCATCCAGAGAATCATCAGGGTCGGGACCATATGAGAGACGGTCAAAGACCGATCGAGAGAAGCGTGTAACGGACGCTATGCTGCTAGAGTTGGGTACCGTGCAGGCTGTCTGCATGCGGTCGTCTTCTACGGTTGGATGAGTTGTCTTCGAGCGGCTAGGAGTCACGACCGTGCAGGCTGGCCGCATGCGGTTGGCAATTGTGGCCGCATGGGTTTTCTGCAAGCGATTGACGCCTGTAGCCTCATGTGTTTCATCCATGTGATTGGCGACTGTAGCTGCATAAATTATACGGCTGACAGATGTGACCGCATGATTCTTCTTCATGTGATTAGCGGCTGTGGCCGCATGAGCTTTGTCCATGAGGCTAGCAGATGTGGCCGCATGAGCCTTTTTCACTCGGCTAGCACCCCTATGCGGCTCAATTCGCGTAGAGTTTCTCTTTGCCCCTGCAAGTCCAGCATCATAGTGTTTTCTTCTGCCGGACTTGGGGACAGCAGAGTTGTCTACGATCTGAAGTGGGGCTGCAGAAGAGTCCTTCTCACCGTTTTGAGCAACAGAGGGTATCCCGTCGGGGGCATGGGGAGGAGCAAAGGATTTTGGCCTCCACTCTCTGCGAGCCTTTGTCGTGCGGGTGCACTTCTGGACCGGGCCAGTGCTTCCTTCGGAGAGCATCTCTTCAAACGCTTGTTGGTCGAAGCGGACGACCATCTTTTGTTGCGTGGAGCCAAGTTTGGCTGCATCCGATTGCGTCACCAACTCCTCAGCCGTGGAGAAGTTTGTCCCCAGCAGAGTCGCCATCGTGTTTGCCATTGATTGTAAAAGTACAGAACAATTATCGGAGGACTGAACTTAGACTCACAATACAAACTCGCTTGTACAAAGAAAGCCTAGGGACGAAAACCTAGGTACAGCAATCTAAGTACAATTGTTTATTTTAGATTCTGGGGGGGTGACGATAGAGGCTCGAGAAGGCGACGGCAGCCCTGCCTTACTCCTTGGACGATCGGTATGCAGCCTTGGCTCCTTGTGAAAAGATGGTTGGCGTTGACGAAGAAGTGCTCTTTTTGCTCCTCTGTTGCTCTCATGGCTTCTCTCTCTGTGTGTATTTTCTCTCTGACTCTGTATTTTTTATTCTTTTGTTGCCGGGGGTCTTTACAGAGAAATGATGCTGGCTATTTATAAGAGTGGGGTATGATCATTAGCGTTTGCTAATAATCATTTGTTTGGAATGTCGGCGCTCCTTCAATCTATCTGAACCCTTGATCCTGATTACAATGAATCTAGGCCATTAATATGGATAGCACCGAATCTTGTGAGCAATTATTGTTAACTGCTTTAAATCTTCATGATGGATTATACCAATGTCCGATTGCTCGCCACGTGTCCTATTGGCTTGATAATAAATGATATGCCTTGATCTCAGTAATTATGATGATGATGTCAAATATATTTGTTGAGATTCGGTTAAATCCTTGATTGATCCGATGCCACGTGTTTTAATTGTGGGTCCTGCCAGAGCCGCATGGGATAGGCAAGACTTGAACCGCAGGGAGATAATCTTCATGAGCCGCATAGGACAACGCTTTATTGAGCCGCAGGGGATGAACTCTCAGTGAGCCGCATATGCATAATCTCTACGAGCCGCATAAGCTAGCGTTGTCTTGAGCCGCAGGGACTGGGCTCTCGGTGGGCCGCATATGGCTGATTTCTGCTGGCCATATAGGGTGACTTCTTAGTGAGCCGCATGAAGCTGTTCTCATTTAAGCCGCATGAGACGTGCCACGTGGCAATCTAGGACTTCTGTCGGATTGGGTCAGAGATTTTCTTCTTTTCCCCAAGAGTCTGTCATTATGGCAGAACCATTATGACGCTTTATGTCAGAGCCGTCACGGTCGTCGAGTCGTGTCAGGGCATTAAATGAGGCCACTACTCAAATGGCCAGATGTAGGGAAGGATCCCAAGGGGGGATGTGGCGTCGATCGGGCCGTATATTCCTGCTGAACCGCATACGCTCCCGAGCCGCATGAGACTGAGAGTCTTCTTTGAATCGCGTAAGGCAGCTCCTGTATGAGCCGCATGGGCTTCTTCCTAGAGCCGCATGGACCATTACTCTGATATTTTCCATGCTTCTACAGTCTCATGGCCATCCTATGGAAAGGGGCAACATATATCTCGTTCTGAGGTGGTAGAGGCAATATACCACTCAGAAACGAAGCCATCCTTAAACAATACCAACCCAATTCTATTCCGAACATTCGTGATCTACAATGATCATAATACTTAACCAACATCTCGGGTCTCAATATCACAAGCCAACATTCTTACGGTCTCAAAGCAGTAGCTAGCACATATGAGTCAATTCACCAGTTCTGTCAAACTCATCCATCAATTATTTCATTCGCAATTCTTTTCCAACATCACATGTAATTCTCATCTTGCCGTAGCATACATAGCCACCTTTCTTTTATTCCTACAATTCCTAACAGCATTCACACAATAGCATATTATGGCATCGAGTCATTGTTGGGTTATTTGTGTCCAAACCAACAACAATCATTCATTCAGGGGCATCACAATATATATAGACTTATTGTATGGAACATCCAGTGAGCAGCCAAGAGGGTCAATGAACTCTCAAACATGAACAACGTAGGATGATGGCAGAACAATGACAGCATAATCGCGGAAGCAATCTTTGATTTAATCTCGGAAGCAACGTTGAGTGATCACGGAAGCAACTTTGGTTAATCGTCGATGCAACTTTGATTTAAAATGAATCAAAGAAGAGACCATGGACGTAAAGTCGTGCTCTGATACCAATTTGTCACGCCCCGATTCGTAGAGTCATTTATTCACATAATTTATCTCTTGGAATCGATCGTCCTCGCTTGGGCGTGATGCCGTACAAGTCTGGTATTGCACTTGTACAAGGCAAAGATGGTACAAAATTTATTATCTTCAAATAGAAACACATTGCAGCGGCAGAAGCAGACAAATTGAAGTTAATGAGGACAATCTTCCTTATTGAATAGAAGTACATTATTTCTTTATAGCAGCGGAGATAAAGGACAACTTGAAGTCACACAGAGACATATAGAACTTTATTCTCTTTATTGATAATCGAAGAAAAGTACAAGACTTGTATTGAAGCACAATGTTTACAACCCATCTCACTTTACATTGAAAGCCAACTGAACAATACTATACAGCTTACATTTGATAGTTGGATACATTGGATTACAACTCGATACACTGACTTGGCTTACAATCTCACTGGTACAACTGATTACAATGTTCCATACATTATGCCCTTTATAAACAGAAGACATCATCTTGTGCAAGGAGAGCTTCTGTATGCCCAACAAATCTTCGATGCCGCGGAACCAATCAAGCCAAATCTTCGTGTGTAGAATATCCCAAGCAAGATCACCTGTCCACAAAACGTGGGTCAGCACATCATCTATGCACTGGCGAGTAGAATCCAACCCACTCGCATAAACCAACATTAAAGTGATCATTTAAGCAAGCATTTATTAGAATGATCTTTCTATTTGGGGCGTAACATCAGTTTACAGTTCATGGACAATAATCATAGTGAAGCATGTAAACATATTCTTAGTAGCATTCATGTGGACATATCATTTTAGCATTCTTGGTGTTATCATGCAAAGGCATCATTGAGGCATACTAGGTGTTATCATGAAAAGGCATCATTGAGGCATCGTTAACATTAACATCTTAAACATGTTATAACAGTTCTCACTTCAAGCATCACTTAGCATGTATGTTGTGTTTGAGCAATGATTAAGCATGGCATCTTTCTAGCATACTGAATTTAACATGTTAAGCAGGATCTCATACTGAAAGGCTACATACAGCATCATTTACTTATTTGGAACGTAAGCATACAAGTTAAACCAACACATATATTGAATTATCACATTTAAGTGATTTCTTACCGATAGCCGACTCCCTCATACCTGCATCAAATACAGGTTAGCAGATATACTTACTCTGCCTGTATAAGACATTCATTAGCATGCATCCTGACTACATGGTCACTGGTGTTTAACCATACAGACGTTGCCATATAGGTCTTCATTGGTAATACGATGACTCCAGAGAAGGTAGCTAGCCCCAAAGGATGCCTCGCAAAACCCGTGCCCCTACTGGCACGCCAATGTTTTCTCCTAGGCCGGATCGGTCGCCCTAACGTCCCGGGGTACCATCCGAGAAAACATATCCCCATCACTTATGCATAAGTTATCCTATGACCATGCGAATGCGTGTCCGACTCAATCGTGAACATAAAATGCATGGTAAAATATTGAAGTAAAGACAACAGTGCATCATCATTCATCAAATTCAAGTCATGTTCAATGACTTATTCATTCCCAACATTACCATCATTTCATTTGGTGATCTCAACGATCCCAAGCCTCATCAATTCTTATTAATTGCTTCATTGCAACATTTTTCATTATGTTCCTTCTAAAGAGGAACAACAGCATTCATTCATTTCAAAGGGACCTGCAGCATTTCATTCATATCATAGGGACAATAGCATATTCAATTCTTTTCTCATGTATCATTCATGCAGCATCTCATTATTCAAGTGATTCATTCATTTCATCAATCTTAAGCATCAGGGACATTATCGATTCAATCTCAGGCATCATGTTATATTAGTGGTTCGAGTGTGATTCGTTCAGCAATTCAAAGTTCATGTGTTATTTATTCAATGATTTCCAGCATATGAATCTCTATCGATTTAGCAACTAAAGCATCGTATCACAATTATTCAACATTTAAGGTAAGAGACATTAGGGACATATTCATAGCATCACATTATTCCATTTATTAAGCATGCAGGAATAAGGAGGAAGGAGGACAGTTCCACTTGCCTTATATAACGGTCTTCCTGCTCCAATCCCACTAAGCGTAGCTCCACCAGCGAGCCACATTCCAATACCCATTCCGTCTAGCCAGCTAAGAAAGACTGCATCAGTCTCAATTCTTCTGATCTCCAACATAATCACGGTCCAACAT
>JANAVB010042220.1:16107066-16119566 GCA_029216955.1 Iris pallida
CATTCTTAGTAATAGTTTAGTTTACTGGGTAAATGAGAAGGGGGATATTTCAGTCAGTGGACAGTTAATATCATTCCTTGGGATGTTGGTTTCAGTTCCTGTTTGATAATGGTTTCAGTCCTAAATTACTTTTGTTTCAGTCAGTCATTCATAGTTCAGTCTTTAGTTTTATTTGTGCTCAGACACTGTATCAGTATAAGAGCCTTAATACTTGATTTTGTTTTATTATCAAAAATAGGAGGGGCTCGGGTTTGGTTTAAACCTTAGTAGCAGTCCCTGTTTATATATTTATGTTTTATACATTATTGCATCAACCACTTGTTGTATCAGTCCTTGTTGATGATATGTACCAAATATTTTTTTGTTCAGTCCTATTTATTGATACCAGTCCAATACTAACAATGTGTTTTTAATTGGCTATAGGGATTCTCGATGAACGATGGTTTGTGAAGCTGCAGACTTCGATTTTGATGGTTTGTGAAGCTGTGGGCTTCGATTGCGATATGGTTTGTGAAGTTGCGGGCTTTCGTTAAGGGTATTTTGTTGTATTCTTGAACTTTAGTTAATGAAAAGGGGTTGGTATATCATGTACAAGTGTGATTTGTAAACAAAGTTTATTTTTTTTGTTGGTTACTGAACAAAAGTACTGGTTGAATGTAAGAACATGTTTATTTTGTTAATATAAAATGTGTATTGTAAATTATTTGATGTTTGTGAGAGATTCTAGAATTTATATTATTCATTTCTGGATTTGATATTATGCGTGGACCTCGTAACGTCGGCAACGTAAATGGGAATTGATAAACAGGGTCTCTTGACGGCTAAAAAATGTCAACAAAAAGAGAATCCATGTTGACGGTCATTAACCGTCAGCTAGGCCAGCGTTAGGGAAAGTATGCACCAATATTGACAGTCTAAATCTGGGTTTAGTTGATGGCTAAAACCCGTCAACTAAATCAATTTTAGTTGACAGCTAAAACCCGTCAACTAAAGTGGGGACATTTGCTGACATTGACCTAGCTGACGGAAGGGAAACCGTCAACTAAACCCTTTGGTGACGGGGAAAAAACCGTTACTAAAAGTCATTTTTCTTGTAGTAAATAAAATCCACAAATAATTTAAAACTTTTAATAATTGCTTCAAACATATTTATAACAATAAAATTATATATATACAAATTATATAAATATTCATGTGTTGTAAAAGATAAGTAAACATAAATATACATATAGTACATGTTAGTCCCGGGGCGTGATTTTAAGATGAAAAATAGAGTTTTTGCAACACTTCGAGGAAGGTGCACAAATGAGATCCCGAAGGATTCCGAGATACGAAATTAATTGTAACACTTCGAAGAAGGCGCAAGTTAATTTTGTAGCATCATCGATGAAAGCCCACAAAAAGCTTCTGATTAAATCAGAAAAGATGAACAGAAAAAAAGAGAAAGTCTTACGGGGGTGACTGATCACCGGATCTCAAAGCTAGATTCGCCCCACACGAATAGCTTCCAGAAACCAGCAAGTTCGAAAAAGAACTTCGAAACACTTGCTCTTCTGACTCCTCGGATAGCGCAAACTCTCTACCTGTTTCTCTCTTCTTTGCTCTCTAAAATTTTGTAAGAAACTTGTACAATAATTCTAATCGAATGAGAGAGAAAAGAGAAACTTATATAGTGACAATCCAGTAACTGCCCAGTATCCGATACGTTCGGGACGTATTATTACATGTCCATGAAAGAAGGAACTATTTCGTAACTGTTCAGATCGTGAACAGACACAACGTACACGCAGCAACAATTTACGCCAACTGTGCCAACTTTATACACGTGTACTAGCGCGCCAACTGCGCCCACACGCACTCGCGCACTCGTGCACCCGAGCACAATGCGCACAGTGCGCGCTGCCCGTACTGCACAAACAGGTAGCACAAAATAGCCTCGCGTACGGGCTGCGCTAACTGGTCGCGCCATCTGATTGCGCCATCTGACCGTATTATCTAGCCATGTAAACGGGCGCACAAACTAGCCGTATGAATGGGCTCACGATCGGCTGTGTAGGGTCTCGAGCAACGAGCGCAACTTAAGCACACAATGCGCCTAGCGACGATGTTAACGTGCTAAGTGCAAAATATGCCAACAAAATGCCACATTATGCCTCATAAGCCCATGAGCCCGAGTTCGAGTCCGAGTTGCTATGGCCCTACGGGGCTTAGCTCCTAACGAATTAATTCCAAGAGCATGAAAAAAAGCATAAATGCTTTTTTTGTGGAGTTAGCCTTCTGTTCACTAGAAATATACCCCCACATGGCACCCATGTGCCTCTCCACATCTCATGTGCATCTTTCAATACAAGCAAAGCTTATATATAGAGATACTAACCATTTGACCTAGGTAATGTGGGACTATCTTTTTAGTCTTAAAGGCCAAACACCAATAACCTCCCACATATCTCTATATATATGGGTTGAGTGTTCCCCACAATGACTGCCCAAGGATAGATGTCGCTGACGACTTGAATCTTGCCGCATAGGTCAAACAACAGTATGATACAAGAATGGACTAAGCCTTGAATTCTGCACTATAGCTATAATTTTTTCCACTCACACAATGTAGTCACATGTGCTTCTGGCTGCACATTAAAGGCCCTATGCCAGCCTAGTTTCGGTGTATGTATTTTGGGCGTCTACAAGTAACCCTCAAGAGACGGCTTACTATCTCTGTTCATACACTCTATATGAGTTCTTTATAAAGAGACATGGCATGAATCCTTGCGCTTCCTTGCGGTGCTATACCGCTATGACATGGCTTAAAGCCGAGGCATTACCCCTACCCAGGAACCTTATAGTAGTGTCATTCTACTGTAGCATGAGGTCACAAGCCTTTCTATAGTGCCAAGCTATCCAGCATGAAGCCTTGCGCTTTCTTGTAGTATTATGTCACGATGACATGGCTTGCATAGTTGAGGCTTTACCCCTACGTGGGCACCTCATCGTGGTGTCATGCCACTGTAACATGAGGACATCATCCCTTTTATAGTGTTGTCTATAACCCTTTAATTATATACCATTAGGCTACCTGTCTATATGCGATGCTACACCGTTGTGACTTGGCTCGCAAAGCTGAGGCATCACCCAACCTCATGGTGAGTCACCCCACTGTAGCATGGAGTTGTAACTCTCTTTTGTAGTATTATGCTACCGTGCTTCCTGTAAAGCACAATAGGCATTCACTCTGCCTAAGAACTTATTAAGGCGTAGCCATCCTCTCCACAGGATTTGTTCTCCGCAAAAAACATATAGTAGACAACAGTGGTTGTGGATCCATATCTCTTTTATGTTCCAAAGGACATGTACCTACTGTACCTGATATTTTCCCAGTTAGTGGTCCTTATTTGAACCAAAAGCTGTACCTAGTAGATTTGTCTTTCAATTAATAGCATAAAACTTTATGGTAGGATTACAATAACATAATATCAGAATGCCTTTAAGCCCATTTTACTTGTTGTATCTTCGACCAGCTGGCGCTTGAGCCATTTGTGAATGAATTTGCCAGGTTCTCCTGACTTCGAACATCAATCGCTGCAATGACACCTCTCTTGATGAGATCGTGCACTGCTCTGTGCTTTAGCCATACAATTCTGTTCTTTCTGTTGAAGAGGTCATTCGATGTTACCGCTGTAGTCGTGTAATTGTCGCAGTATATCGATATCGCCGGTATCTGCGCCCCAACCTATAGAAGATCATACATGAGCTCCCGAATCCATTCTGCTTCTTCTGCTATGGAATCAAGTACAAAAAACTCAGATTCCATGGAGGAACAAGAGAGCATAGTTTACTTCTTTGACTTCCACGATATAGTAGCTCCATCTATGGAGAAAATGAATCCACATGTGGATCTCTTGCTCTCTACCTCTGAGCACTAGCTCGCATCACTAAAGACTTATACTACTATCGGATCTTTGTTGTAGTACAGTGCATATGTCTGAGTCTTCTTACGATATCTTATCACCCGTTTCACAGCTTTTCAGTGCTCAAGCCTTGGTTGCTCGTGAATCGACGCAACATTCCCACGACGAAAGCTATGTCAGGCCTAGTGGCAGTAGTAGCATACATCAAACTCCCAATGATGCTTGCATACTCCAACTGCTTGACGCTTTCCTTCGAATTTGGCTTCAGCTCCAGGTCATACTTGTAAGACATATCGATCATTGGAAGATCCTGATACCCGTAGCGTGTGATCATCTTCTTAATATAATGATAATGTGATAACACCAGTCCAGTGTCTGTCCGAATGATCTTGATGCCCAAGATCACATCAGCTTCTCCCAAGTCCTTCATACTGAACTTGGTCGAGATGAACTTCTTTGTCTTCGTTACACAGCCCATATCCTTACCTAGGATCAACATATCGTCCATGTAGAGACAAACGATTACACCTCTTCCATCAGTGAACTTCGTATAAACACACTTGTCTATTTTGCTGACCATGTAGCCATTCGACTTATGACTTTGTCAAACTTTTTATGCCACATTTTGGGAGTCTGTTTCAAACCGTACAAGGATTTCACCAACTTGTAGATTTTGTCTTCAAGACCATTGACAATAAATCCTTCTGGCTGTTGCGTCTTTACAATCCATCTGATGTGTCACCAACTTATGTATTGCTGTAAGAGCAATTAACATTCTCATGGTGGTCATCTGGGATACTGGAACATACGTGTCAAAGTAGTTGATCTCGTGCTTCTAGGAGAACCCCTTGGCTACTAGCCTAGCCTTGAACTTGTCAATAGTTCCATCTGCTTTCATCTTCTTCTTGAAGATCCATTTGCATCTAATGGGTTTTCCTCCTTCAGGAAGATCAACCAACACCCAAGTGTTATTGGAGGTGATTGAATCAATTTCACTGTCGACTGCCTCCTTCCAAAAAATAGTATCTCTGGTCTTTATTGCCTCATCATAGGTAAGCGGATCTGCTTCCACATGATAGGTGACAAAGTCATCTCCAAAGTCCTTCGGTCTCCTCACTCGCTTAGTTGACGGTTCAGCGAGTTCTAGTTCAAGTATTGTCTCCTCTATAACAACTTCTTCTTGGACTACGTTCTCATAGGAAACTTCAATTTCCTGCGTACACTCATTATTCTCCGAAATGTCCGCAAGAACATATTCTTATGCCTTAAAAATTTACCTTCAAAGTATTCTGCGTCGCGAGATTCGATGATATGATTTGATTCTATATCAAGAAATCTACAAGCATTACTCTTCTTGGCATATCCTAAGAAGATCGTCTTCATAGTCCTTATCCCGAGCTTCTAAATCTTCATATCTGGATGCTAGACACCCCCATACTCGAATGATATTCAAGTTAGGTCTGACTTTAAACCAGAGTTCATGAGGAGTGATATCTGAAGTTGCATACGGCACTCTATTCAGAATAAAAGTAGCCGTCAATGCAGCTTCTCCCCACTAGCAGTTTGGAATACCCGCAGTCAACAGCATTGAGTTTATCATTTCCGTCAATGTTCTATTCTTTTTTTGCTACTCCATTAGATTGAAAAGAATATGGAGCAGTAGTCTCATTGATGATTCCATGTTCTTTGTAGAACGATGCGAATTCATGAGACCGATACTCTTCGTCTTGATCACTTCTTATTTTCTTGAGTTGTTGTCCAGTTTGTCGTTCAACCTTGGCCCTGAACTCTTTGAACTTCTTGAATGCTTCGTCCTTAGACTTCAGCAGGTAGACGAATGCGTATTTTGAGAAGTCATCGATGAAGGTAATGAAATACTTCATCTCGACTTTTGTAGAGAATTGTTTGAAGTCACAGATATCGGAGTGTACCAACTCCAGAAGATCTGTGCTTCGATTAACCCGATGAAAGGATTTTTTTGTGATCTTCGTCTGAGCACATACTTCACATTTCTCTATCTTATCCCCACATTTGGAGATAAATCCTAGACTAGACATTTTGTTTATTCTTTTACAATAAATATGTCCTAGTCTATTACGCCACAACTCAAGAATATAATCAGAATGAGCAACTGCATTAATTTTATTAGACTGGGTTACAAGCTGAAGTTTAAACATCCCTTCGGTATAAAAGGATTTCCCGAAGTAGGTTTCATTTATGGACATCACCATCTGGCCAGCATTGATGTCCATCCTTAGGCCTGCTTTACAGAGTAGGCCTCTAGAGATTAGGTTCTTTGCAATAGTAGGTACATGCTTCACATCTTGAAGCATCAGAGACTTTCCTGAAGTCAGCTTCAACACCACCGTCCCGATCTCTTGCACTTCAGCTTGTGCCTAGTTCGCCACCATAACATTTTCAAAAGTTGGTTTGTATGTGGTGAACCATGCCTTGCTAGAGCAGACATGGCAGGTGGCACCAGTGTCTACCCACCAGTCAGCGTCAGCCACCATAGTGACCTGAGCAATCATAGCAATTACGTCAGTAACCATGGAAACCTTACTAGGCTCACCTTACTCTGACTACTTCGGCTTGGATCTGCGTTCACTCTTGTAATGGTCCTTTTTGCCACAGTTAAAGCAAGTCACATTGGACTTTGGCTTCTGGTGCTTGAAAGAAGACCCCTTCACTTTCAAATTAGTGAGGTCATTCTTCTTGTGTTGGGAAGCCACCTGCTTTCCCTTGGATTCCTTCGTCTGGACCAAGTTGGCCTTAGCCATCTTCTTGGACAGAGTGTCCACTTTCAATTAAGCCCTCATCTAGTCCTCAATGTAAATTTCTTGCAGGAGATCTTCTAAACTGATCTCCAGTTTTTTTTTTATGCATGTTTGTATAGAATTTGCTCCATCCAGCGGGAAGCTTGGAGACGATCCCTCCAACAATAAACTTGTCATTGAAGGGCATCTCCTCTTCCTTTAATTTTTGACGTAACTCTAGGTGTAACACCCAGCTTTCCAAATGAGGGTAATTTTGAGATTTTATAATTATAATCATTTAATAATGATATTTAAATCATATTGTAATTTTTGGTAATTTTTAATCAATTTAAAACTATTTAAAGTATTGAATTGTAATTTTGATGGTTAACTAGTTAAACCCTAGTTTTGCTAAGCTTAGAGACTAACCATGACCATGGGAGCCTAGTTAAGTGATTAGAATTTCAAATTACCAATTCTTAGCCTAAGGATATTTTGGTCATTTTGACAATTTTATGAAATTGTAATTTTGATTAATTAAATATTGTGCTAATCTTTTAGTTAAGCCTTAACCTAGAAGTTAACCTAACCTAGATTAGTCATGAGGTTAGAATCATGGTTAGAACATTCCTACTAAGTGCCAAGGTTAGTAATTTCTAGATATTCCTAGGTAGGATATTTCCTTTTAAGATATTTGTGAAAAGAAGCCTTGAACCAATAGGAAGGCTTGGAATTGGGTGGAGGAACCTCAACCACTCATCAACAAACCCTAATTCCCTTAGATGAACAGCAATACATGACCCCTCCCCCCTCTTATAAGTATCCCACTTAAGAGTCATTGCCTCATTTTATAAACCCTAGAAGAACCCTACTTTGTTCTTCCCTAAACCTCTCCTAATTAATCCAAATTGAGCCCAAATTGAGTCAAATCAATTGTATCATCATCCCCAACATTAGTGGAGACTTGTGGGTGCTTGCTAGCGAGGTTTGAGGACGTTTGAACAGTAGAAAATCGAGGAAGACGTCGAATCGAGGCTCTTTGCATTGAGTTTGAACACTCAATAGGTAAAACCCTACAAACCCTAGTAAATTCCTGATTTCTTTACATAAATGCATCCATTTAGGGTCCCCCTAGGTGTAGCCCAAGTTTGGTAGGAAATCGTGTCCATTTCGTGTCCGTATCGGACACGTATCGGTGTATTTCAATACGTGTTCGACGAAATGTCACATAAAAATGGATTTCGATGATTTTCAAAACTAATTACATGTATGTGTAGCCTAACAGGTGTATATTGTAACCCAACTTGACTGAGTCGATTTTACACATGTTTGGACACTGTTTTAGTGCACGAACACGTAGCACAAGACACCGCACGGGACTCGTGCGGCTGCCTGCTGCTCGGGTGTCCTAGCGGACACGACACTGATTTATATGACACAAAAATTGGTGGATACGTGGGGGCACTGTCTGCCATCACCCACACAAAATTTGAGGCAATTTCGTCGAGTAGGTTGTAAGAAATCACATGCGCACGGGTTATTCACTGTCACTGTGCACACTGTTTTCTCTTTACTGATACGCATCAATTGACACGACACGGCGACGCTTGGACACTGGTCAGGGTTACACACATGTGTATATTGTGTCTCGTGCACTGTGTTGAGTCCATTTCGACTCGACATGGCCGCACGAGGTCACTGCTCACTGATTTTCTGATACTTAGTAATTCACACATTTTGACACATTGTATCATATTTATTGGACACGTCTGGCTTCTTTAGGACACATGGGGTATGCCCACACCTCTGCACTCGAGATTTGGGTTCTTGAATTTAACTGATACATAAGAATATAGGATTGAATGGGTTTCGATATTGTTGTTACCGATACTTACATAACCTGATATTTGAATTCGAAAACAGGAAATTTAACTTTTTGAGACATCTGATACTTCATTGAGAATTTGGGTTTTAGTTATAAATTGAATTTGAGTTTTAGTTTCTAAACTGATCAGGATTTCGAATTGGGTTGAACTGATTAATGATAACTGTCAAAATCTTATTTTCCATTTGTTATGGTACCATTCACTGATTCTTATTTTTCTGAGTTTTAGTTATATTTAAACTATTTTGTAATGATTAATTATCAAGATTAAATCCATACACATGTGTAATGGATTACTGCAATGTTGATTATCGATTGGTGTAGGGCTTTTGGGATTTTCGAATGTGGTTATGAATGTTGGACTGTTGCTATTGCACTGTCAACTGATACTTTGTGCAGTCTTCAAATTCCTGATTTTAATTCCCTTTCTAAAACTGAACTTGATGTCTAATTTGCCATATTAGGTTCAATTTCATGTGTAGTTACATTACTTAGATGTTGGTTTAGGATTTGCATTAAGATTAATTATCGATTTGGTGTTTGAAATGGGATAATAGATTTCGAAATTGGGTTTGGTTATAGCAGTCATTGGTTTCCATTTTCCTGAACACTTAAACTCCTGAGATTTAGCATTACACACCCTACTGTTTACCATGTATACACACACATGTGACACTCTTTAATTTCTGTCAACACCATACACACATCTCCTAACCTATTACACATTACTGTCACCTTGACACATTGTAATTGATTTCAGAACACTATTTCCTATTTCCTATTGACACATACCTAATAACCTACTACACTCTAGAGTCACTTGACACATTATATTAGGTTCTTTTTCCTGAGATTCCTATTACACTCTAATGTTTCTACACACACACACATTGACACTCTATTGTTTTCCTATCACATTGGTTATTACATTACATTGACACAACTATTACCACACATGCATATACACACACATCACAACTAATGTATGCACACTATTTCCCATTTCATGTTCACACACTCACAAAACTGTAATGTAAACACACAACACACCCTATAGCTACATGGTATTGCACACACATTGTTGCATTGTACTGTCATTCACACCCTAAAGTCTGAGTGCCCTGTTATCTTATTGAATATACACACACCCCCTAGCCAACATGTCCCACACTCACACTCTAGTCTAGATTGTCTCACACATAGCCCCCTTCCCCTTTCTATATGTATGCAACATATGTATAATATATATACATGAATAAATAAATGAAGGTATGCCATGGTATATGCAATGTAGGCAATGCATGCTATGAGTAGAAAGAAAGAATGTATATAATTATATATTGTACCTACTTGATAAATAGCCTAGTGTTAGAGTAACCTATGGGTGGTTGGTTAGACTTGAGTTGACTGGCCTAGACCTAGTTTGACTAGAGTTGACCCAAAACCCTAGAATTGACCAAGGTTTGACCCAATAGTTCAGGATTGACTGGAGTTGACCAAAAGTCAACATTGAGTCTAGATGTGACCAATTGACCTAGTTTGACTAGAGTATTGACTTGGGTTGACCCAGAGTTGACTAAGTTTGACTTTGACCTAGATTAACCTAGAAATTATGTAGATTGCATTGTAGACTTCATTTACCTTATTTTAAACATATTATAACCCATATTACTCTGTTTAGGATATTGTGACTCCGGTGCAGACATCTGATATTACACTACTCTTTTTAGAGTAGCAGGCGAGTACATTCTCTGATAGTTCTTTCATTTACTTGTCGTTTACTGTACTTCAGTTGTAGCTACTTCTATTTGATTCTCTATTACAAACACGATTTGACATTACTGGATACATTTTATGCGACACTCATTATTCATGTCTGGCCTCTATTTCTGGAATCATTCCTGGCATCACCTACTGGAATCACCTACTGGAATCACCCTGGAATCACTTGTTGGTATCATCATGTTTGGCTGGACTCATATCGATTCTTGTGTCGTATTCTGGATTCACTTGTACTTGTTGGGCGGAGAAATATTGGAGTAGACATGTGAACATTCCCAAATACTGGAACCACTTCCTTGGAATTATACTGGAATGATAGCCATCCCACACTTGGCCGAGTGTGCGATGTGTCGTATTACCCACAGCCGTTTACATGTTGATCTCGATATTTTAAAACACACTGTTAGAGTATTTTCTGGACTCACCCTGGAATCATTGATCATTGTTTGGACTCATCTTGTACTGGAATCATCTGGTATTAGTTTACATTGTCTGGACTCACACTAGGATTACACTTGACTCATATTATACTGTCTGGACTTATATCATGTTACTCTAGTTCAGCTAGATTGTATTTTACAGTCTTCCTTGCCATGTTTCTCCTCTTGTTTAGTTACCTTACTTTTCTTGTACCTTAACTGTTTCTCTACATCATTACTCGTACAAACTGCCATGTTCATCAATACAACTATCTATAACTGCTTTATAGTTCTCTGTCATTTACTTGAAATTTCTTGATGAATTGTACTCGTTCCTGTCCTGACTGGACCTGTTGAAAATATTACAAATGATTGCCCTAAGGACATTTGCCCTACTTGCCTTGGAGCAGGAGATGGCTTAGCTACCTTTAGCCCCGACACTCAGGAGTGATTGGGAGACTAGCTAGCAGGCTTGGTTTAGTTTTCATGTTTTAGAACTTGAAGTGTAATAACTTGAGACATGAGTTTGTATTTGAGTTTTTTTGAGATATTATTATTTAGTAGTTTATAATTGTTGTCGTTTAGTCTTTAGTTATAAACTTCTGTGTTATCTTATCATTCTTAGACTGTGATTGAGATTTCATTATATCTATACTTGTCCTCCGTTCGGAGTTGAGATTTGACAAGTATATTATATAATTGCATGAGTTGTTGATAGACAGTAACCTAGGACAGCGTTCTACCGTCGACACTGCGGCGTAGGCTGGACGTACCCACTTCTCGTGCCCCTATACTGGGTACGGGTCGTGACACCAGGAATTCCTTCACCTGAGGCATCGTTTTCTCGTCTTCAAAGAGTCATTTGTGATATTTTTCGATGATAAATATCTTGCTCCTGTTATTGTCATCATCATAGAGTTTCTCCAAAGTCTTCCATATATCTTTGGCATTGGTCTTCTTAGAATAAGATTCTGCCAGAGAGTCCTCCATATCATTGAGGATCAGAAGCCTACATAGGCTATTTTCCCTCTTCCATTTGGACAACTTGGCATTAGCAGCAGCAATCACGGCTGCAGTCCTATTTTCTGGAACCTTCAGTTCTTCCTCGGTTAACATGTGATCGACGTCCACGAGTTGAAGATTTAGGCTAACCTTCCTCTTCCAGATTTGGTAGTGCTCTCTATCGAATTTCTCTAACTTGTTAAAGTTGGAATCGATGAGTGTAGCACGAGAGTTTTCCATCTTGTAAATCTAGCTTTGAGATTGTTAGTCCAGGCGCATGATTTTAAGATGAAAATTAGAGTTTTGGCAACACTTCGAGGAAGGTGCAGAAATGAGATCCCGGAGGATTCCAAGATATGAAATCAATTATAACACTTCGAAGAAGACACAAGTTAATTTCGTAGCAACAGTGACGAATGCCCACAAAAAATTACTGATTATATCAGAAAAGATGAACAAAAAAAAGTCTTGTTGGGGTGACTGATCACCAGAGCTCAAAGCTATATTCGCACCACACGAATAGCTTCCAGGAACCAACAAGTTCGAAAAAGACCTTCGGAACACTCTGCTCTTCTGACTCCTCGGATAGCGCAAACTCTCTATCTGCTTCTAACTTCTCTACTCTCTGAAATTTTGTAAGGAACTTGTACAATAATTCTAATCGAATGAGAGAGAAGATAGAAACTTATATAGAGACAGTCTAGTAACCGTCCAGTATCCGAAACATTTAGGGCGTGTTAATACATGTTCG
>JANAVB010042220.1:16124566-16231932 GCA_029216955.1 Iris pallida
CCATTTCAACATTGGGATACAATTGATTTTGCATCTGTTCTCTCATGCGTTCCGTGTTCAACGTGATCGTGACCAACATGTCTGACTTTCACCAACCGTCAACAGGACGAGTATACCTGTCATTAGTTCTACAACATTAGTATTCCTCACAAAAAGAATTTTGAGCTTGTAATGTTACAACATGGAAGACATTATAATCAGGGATCTTCCAAGGATTTCTGTTATTCTCCAACATAAAGATAAAGACCGTAAATTACAAAACTACTTGACTGCCATTTGGCATTCCAAGTTAACAATGCATATTATCTGGTGCTTTCGCTACAAGTACAGAGATGCAGCAAATACAATATCCCTCTTTATCTTTGCAACAGCCTCTTTGAATTTGGCTTCCATTTGAGTTTCACCGATTGATTTTGAGGCCACAATTAACTGTTGCAAGACTTCTTCCAACCTTCTTATTGCCCTTATTAAGCTACCTTCAAATACTTGGGTAATCTCCATGATTTCAAAGAACTTGGAGCCTTTTGCCCATGCATACACAGCTTCCATGATATCAGGACGGAAGGAGTTGACAAAATTCTCAACATCAATATGGACCTGTCATGCAAAGCAATTGTGTAAGACAACTGGGACGGTTTGATATACTTTCTTCCATGTAACATCTGCATTACTGTTTTATGTACATTGAATCCATAGTTAAGAATAATAACCATAAAACAATGTCTTTATCTTAATAGTTAAGCATCTACATTAAACTTATCAGGCATTCCCTTACAAGGACCATCTCCTCCTAGACCATTTACAAGATCAAAACCTATACAAAGACATCTAGTGACTGGTATGTTAGTGTTATGATGAAATACATAAATAATACTTAGGTTGCGTTTGGTTCATTGTAATGTAATCGTAATGTAATTGGATTTGTAATGTAATGGAATTACAATTACATTACTATGTTTGGTTGAAACATGTAATCAAACCATGTAACGTAATGTCAATTGCATTCATATGTTTGGTTTACCATGTAATGTAATTAAGTTTCTAATTTAATTTTTTTTTTAAATACAACATAAAATTAAAAAAGTGGATCACTAAAAAAATTTAAAAATTTTAAAAGAAAAAAAACTAAAAATAAATAATAAATAAATAGGGGGAAAATGGTTTGTTTTATGCTAAAAAAAAGACCAAAAACGAAAAAAAACGACAAAAAATAAAAAATACGAAAAATGACAAACGAACATAACAGAAGAAAAAAAAGCCAAAAATGAAAAAGTGATAAAAAAGAAAACAACAAAAAAAAATCAAAAATGTGAATAAAAAGTGACCAATAATGATAAAAAAAATGACTAAAAACAAAAAATTTGACAAAAAAACAACAATAAATGAAAGGAAAAAAAGAAGAAAAACGACCAAAAAACAAAAAAAGGGCAAAAAAACGAACAAAAACGACCAAACACGACAAAAAAAATGACAACAAACGATAAAAAAGAGCAAAAAAAAAACGATAAAAAGGAACAGAAATGACAAAAAAAACCGAAAATACGAAAAAAGATCAAAAACAAGAGGGAATTAAAACGAGCAAAAAACGACAAAAGATTAAAAAACTTGCAAAAAATCCAAAAACGACAAAAAAAGGGAACAAAAACGACAAAAAACCAATAAAAAAAGTGCAAAAACCGACAAAAAAAAATGTACAAAATCGTCAAAAAAGATTAAAAGTGCAAAAGTGACAAAAAATGGCCAAGAATGTGCAAAAAACGACCAAAAATCGAAAAAAAAGGCCCAAAACGAGCAAAAACGACAAAAAATAAACAAAAACGAAAAAAAATGACAAAAAACAAACACAAAATCGACAAAAAAATTTAAAAAGTGCAAAAGCGACAAAAAAGGGCCAAGTACGTGCAAAAACGACCAAAAATCGAAAAAAAATGCCCAAAACGAGCAAAAACGACAAAAATTAAACAAAAACAAATAAAAATGACAAAAAATAAACAAAAAACGACAAAAAAAAAACCAAAAACTAAAAAAAGGCAAAAAAACGAACAAAAACGACAAAAAAGGACAAAACAAAGGTCAAAACAACAAAAAATAAACAAAAACAACAAAAAAACGAACAAAAATGACAAAAACGAACAAAAACGACAAAAAAGGACAAAAACAACAAAAAAGGACAAAACGACAAAAAAAATAAACAAAAACAACCAAAAACGAACAAAAATGACAAAAAACGAACAAAAACGACAAAAAAACGACCAAAAACGAACAAAAACGACCAAAAAACGACAAAAAACAACAAAAAATGACAAAAAACGAACAAAAAGACCAAATTATAGCATACCAAGTACCAACCTTCCGCTTAAGTTGTAATGTAATTGCGATTACATAGATTTTATGATGTAATTGAGTTTAGAAGAAACTGATGTAATGTAATCAAACTTGTAATCGTGATTACATTACATCTAATTTTTTTGTCCAACCAAACACCCGAGTTAGATTGACAACATAATGCCCATTACATTACGTTGTCCAATCCTGCAAACCAAACGGGCCCTTAGTGTCCTTATGACTGAAGTTACAGTTCAGTCTCAAGGATTGTCATAGAAGACATGCCAGACAGCCAGAATACCAAAATTCTAGTAAAGTTGTTACCTTGCATTCAAGTTGAACAGTGGCAACTCTCCTGGCTGTCTCTTGTAGCTGGGAAAAGAGTTGGCCGAGCTCTTCCCTTGGCTTCTGGGCATCCTGGAGCTTCTCCTGCCACACAAAGCACGAGAGAAGTGCCACCATCTCCTCAACATTTACATCCTTCAGTGTCCCACCAAACAAAAGTTCTGTTATTGTTAATTCGTCCGCAGTGCTGATCTCGCAGGCAACCTTACCCTTCAACTGCACTACATCCTCATTGGTGATGTATCTGTAATAGATTCATCAGGATTCAGGACATGAACCACCAATCAAATATAATATAACAATTAGAGACTAGGTTTGGTAATGCATTTGTATTTGATTCATGGGACACACAACAAATGAGATTTAACAATTGCAGCTAACATGCTCGACACTATAGTGTAACAAAATATCTTTTTGTTTCCAATTCAAGTAGATATTTAACTATATCAAGAGCTACTTCCAAAGAATACATTTTTTTTACTAGCACAGAACAAAGTTATCTTGCAAGCATTGCGAGAATATAAATTTACAGATAACACAGCTCAGTGTGCACCCCAAAAAATACTTAAAAGAGCTGAGTGGATCTCTACTTGCAGCCGTTAGACAAGACCCAAAACTAACACCACCAGACTTGACATAGTGATAAACAATCTAATATTTAGAACCTATCGCTCTCTTCAAAGCCAATGATGTCAATCAAAAGACAAGTAACCTTGATCCATACCAACAAACACCAGCTCACTTCTGTAGAAGCATCTAAAACTGACTTCAAAACAAACGATGATGGAATATCTTAATCCGAACCCTTCACCATAAGTAATAATATAAAAAAATTGCTTTTTGACGTATAGGCTTAAGGATTTATGCTGCTGATATATCCTTATATGAAATGTTGCAGAGAGTTCATACAACCACATGGTAGACATCCAACAAAAATTATTATAATGCCGTAATTGTTGTGATTTAGATAAATTCAAATATGGATGCCCTTATCCATACCCACAACAACCTCTATCCCATTTCCTCTTTATATGTTATAAATGAGAAAAGCTACGTACATTTTTTTCTGGCTACCATTTTTTTGTCTCTTTCTTATTTTCACAACACGTTATCAGTACCATTGCTCGAGGAACTCGAGAAGTTTCAGGTCGTCGGAGATGATGAAAAAGTACAAGCGGTACCAACAAAGTCAGAAATTATTTTAGATATGAGATAAGTAGGTTTATTTAAGTTTATTTGATCCTTATCTTTCTATATAGTATATACATAGTTGTTGATTATCTAGAATTATTTCAGTATTTCATATTAATGAAATTCATGATAAAGTACGATGATCTATGTTAAATTTGTTCTTTTATCTCACTTGATTAGTCGATCTGATTATATCATATTCGTTCAATCCCTGCCTTTTTACATTGTATTTAACAATTTTCTTATTATATTGTCTAAGTTGTAAGGTTAATTAAAATAGTATATAATTTAATATTGTTAATGGAATGAATCGTATACATATTGCATGATGCTTAGTATATAAGTTAATATTGTTAGTGGAATAGACCACATAGTGCATGATGCATTATTGTGTTTATATTATTAGTTTCATGTGTTTTCTTCACTTATTTTTTGCTGCTAGTTCTACTGGAAAACTTGAAACATCATACTTGAATTAGTTTTGTCTGCAAACATATGACTTATATTGAGAAATTGTGCCTACTCTACTTTACTATGTACTTACATAGACACGTCTACTTTGCTACAGGAACTTGTAAGCATGCACTACAACATAACTTTGGAATTGCAATTTGCTCCATATAACATACTATCTCATTGCTACCCATTGTGTTCCTATTCGACACGCACGACGTATCAGATAAGCACAACTTTGTAAGTGGTGCCAGTCTGCCAGATGGTAAATTGTTTGAAGGTGATCATTAGTAATAATCAACGAGTTCATGTTGATTATGGTCACAATGCTAATCCATGCGTTCTATTTTTCGATCAATGGGTAGGCCAGCTTGTTGCTGTTGATCACAACTAGATGCATCTGAATTATGCATCTAATAGTTAACTATCAATGTAAAGAAAGAGAACTCAGACGAATGGTGAGATGAATCAGGAGGAATATTGACATTCTCAGTTCAAACCTAGGGACTTGCCATATTAATTAACTAATGATAATTAGAGATTCATTTATGTGTTCATCTCTTCTTTTTATGTTTTCTCCATAATTCTCTGAATTGAAGATATGGATGAATATCAATTGATTTTCCTACTATTGTTTAATTTAGGGTGGGTTTATTTGTAGAGATATATAAATTATTTGAGTTTTATACAACCCTAAATGGGTGCATGCATGACAGGTGTTGCGCTACATGACCAGAAAAAATTTAGTCGCCTGCGAACTAATTTTTACATGTCGCAGCGGGTTGTTGCTGGTCTCCGAAAGTCAATAATTGATAATCACAAAATACAGTTTATAATACTTTAGAATTTCTAAGAAAATAAAAAGGAGGTTGATGTTTAATTGTCATACAAACTACCAATTGACCTGAAGTTATGTGTCTAATTAACTTAAGAATATTGGTATTTATAGTTGCATATATTTTAAAGTTGTAAACTTTATATAAATTAGAAAATTTTAAAAGTTTGTCATAAGTTGGAACCATAAGGGTATGCTTGGTAACGGTGTTTTCACCGGTTTTGGGGTGTTTTTGAACCGACCGTTTATAAAAACCTCTGCTTGTTAATTTTTTTGAGGCACCAGTTTTGGTCGGCTCAAAAACCCTCCAAAACCGGTGTAATGTATTTTTTGGTAGCTTTATAAACACCCCAAATCGGGGTGTTTTGAGCGGCTCTATTTTTTTATTCCATTTATATCCTCACAAAAATATATATAATTATAACTACTGATACCCTTCCCTATTGAATTTATTCATGTAAAAAACTTTCAGAACCGTTCGTTAATGAATTACCAAGCATGGATTGGACTAGTTTAAAAGCCGCTACTTAAAAATCATCCAAAACCGGACCCCTCGTAACCGCTCATAACCGGTACTCTAAAACCACCTCATAACCGCTACCCCTATAATTGCCAAGTAGACCCTACGGTTGTAGTATCCTTAGGGATACTAAGGAGGCAACATTGTCCTATCAACTATCATAGAGTTCTATGTTTAGAATTATTATTATTGATTAATAATATCTACATTTGCAACTATTGATAATATATTGCCATATCTGGTAACTATAATCCATGAAAAAAAAGATATTATGCATGACTGATAGTGCTACTTCCGATATCATCCTTATGATTAGTATTTTTTTCCTCCAATATAAATATTAATGTGAAAGTAGTATCCATGATAGCTGGTCATGCTCATATTATTGATGGCTCCGGCAGAGCAAACTTATTTTATCCAATGGAACTCACCTATTTATACAAAATGTCTTAGACTCTCATAATTTTAGGAAAAAAAATTATTGAGTTAAGGACATAAGGACAAATGGGTATCATATTGAAATCATGAGCGAGGATAATAAAAAATAAATTTGAGAGAAGAACCAGAAGCTCGTCCAAGAGATTATCTAGCTATTCACTATGGATACATTACTCACATTAGGGATGTCAAGTCATATACTACGTTAAGCCAGAAGCTCAATCATACGGGTCCATTGTGAGCCAGAAGCCAAATGATCCTATAACTTTTAAATTGTTACATGATCGACAAGACACCCAAAACATTGAACACCCAAAGCAGGGATGATAAGGATTATGAAAACTAATTTGTGTGATTATCTCTTACCAAATTGCAGCATACATCCTTGTTCTCAAAGATAAGTTTGTTTCTAAACCGTCAATCTTGAAGATTGTATCTGAATAACTAGTAACACAGCTTCGAACTGCATTAGATGACTTATATTAGAGTTATTTGAAATTGTATTATTAGCATATATGTTTTATGAATTATTATGTTTATCTTCTTAAATTATTAGTCTTCTAGACATGAGATACTTTTGTGATAGAATAATTTTTGTGATCTGTCACGTTAATAAGAGAATTCCCGCCGTTAGAGGGAGGTAGAAGATAAATGCCTTGTTCTAGAAGAACGGCGTGAATTATCGTTCTAGAAGAACTTCATGAACAATCGTTCTAGAATAACTTCATGGACTATCGTTCTAGAAGAACTTCATAAATTACCGTTCTAGAAGAACATCGTAAAACACCATTCCAAAGAACGTATCATGGTATACTTCTATCTTGAATAAAGTAGAAGAAATCATTTATTGTATTTCATTACAAATGAATTATTAGATGCTTACTCGATTATGTTGTATAAATAGTTCAACGATGTATCTATTTTCTAATAAACGTAAATACTAAAAGAACCAAATAAATGCAGCAAATGAATAAGTTATATAGTAAGAAAGCATAAGGCCTAAAGGTTCTAAATATTATGCTCTCCAAAAGAAGAGGCCTAAAGGTTCTAAATATTAGTCTTCTAGACATGAGATACTTTTGTGATAGGATAATTTTTGTGATCTGTCACGTTAATAAGAGAATTCCCGCCTTTAGAGGGAGGTAGAAGATAAATGCCTTGTTCTAGAAGAACGGCGTGAATTATCGTTCTAGAATAACTTCATGAACTATCTATCGTTCTAGAAGAACTTCATGGACTATCGTTCTAGAAGAACTTCATAAATTATCGTTCTAGAAGAACATCGTAAAACACCATTCCAAAAGAACGTATCATTGTATACTTCTATCTTGAATAAAGTAGAAGAAATCATTTATTGTATTTCATTACAAATGAATTATTAGATGCTTACTCGATTATGTTGTATAAATAGTTCAACGATGTATCTATTTTCTAATAAACGTAAATACTAAAAGAACCAAATAAAGTCAGCAAATGAATAAGTTCTATAGTAAGAAAGCATAAGGCCTAAAGGTTCTAAATATTATGCTCTCCAGAAGAAGAGGCCGAAAAAGATAACACACTCTAAAGCTCTTAAGAAGAAGAAGCTCCTGAAGAGAGAGTTCTTGACAATCCAAAAAATGTCATGACCTAAAAATTAAATTTCTCAAAGTATATCGCTCCGGTCGAGGATATACCTCAGATCCCAGAAGAGACAGAGAAAGAGGCACCGGTACCCAAGAAATCTTTGTTCAAGAGAAATTTGGAATCAAAAAAAAAATGTCATTGATGACATTATCGAATGAGAATAAAAAGGGTGATGAAAATTAAAGGATAACACTAAAACCACGAATAATCTAATGAAAAATGTGATATCTCTCGCAAGACGTGGAGTGTTCGGTCCTACAGTACAAAACCCAAAAGGAATAAAGTCGGTAGGTTTTGAATAGGTGTTTGTAACAAATAGAGATCTAAATATATTGAGCAATGTTAGCTCAAAAGATCTTGAAATGATCATGAAAAGAATATAAAGAAATATATTCCCCGGTCATGATATATAACCTAGACGATAAGATTTACATGAAATCTCCGAAGGATTTAAATCTTCAAGTATATCCTTGAAGGATTTAAAATTATCATACTATCCCCGAAGGATTTACAAACGAGCCATCTATGAATTGAAACCATCCGGAAGAATGTGATAGGCTCATTGAGTATATGTCTAGGAAAAGATCTAATATTAAATGTACAGTCATATTTATGAAGAAATCCTTGAATGAAAACGGCAGTCTATTTACATGAAAGTACCTCCCGAAAATAAAATATCCTGAAGAGAGAAAATATGACAGTATCTCCTGAAGAGATAAGAAATATCTCCCGAAGAGAATGGAATCTCCCGAAGAGAATGAAATCTACCAAAGAGATTGGAATCTCCAGAAGAGATAAAGATAAATCTCCAGAAGAGATCTCATGTAATCTCATGAAAAGATGAATCTCTAGAAGAGATCTACTATAATCTCCTGTAGAGATAAAGTATGAATAGTTTACCTATAATGGTCAGGTCAATATGATCCTTTACAACCAAAAGAACATGTTCTGGGTCCTGAAGTACCACATTTAAAGAATATAAAATTCTTTGTTGTTATTCACTCGGTACATATTTTACGTAAACATGCTCGTATGCATAGACACTGGAATGACATATCATTCTTGATTTAATTTATGTTTTGATATAATAAGATATACAAATGCAGGTATTTATCTGATCCTTTAAAGCAAGTCGTTGAGGCAATTTCATCGCATCATTCTTAAGCAAACAGAGAATGCAGGCTATATTTTCAATAGTCCAATATTAGGGGGAGTTGTAAGCTTCCAGGAATAACCAATAAGTCTACAAGGATATGAGGATAATGTATAAAAATGTATAGACAAAGATTGGGGTGAGATGTAATATTCAAATGTACTGGGGGTTGTTTTTATTTTTTTATTTGATGTAAGAACTACATGTAATTTTTATAATTTAAGGGGGAGCATCCTGAAGATGCACGCATCCCGAAGATGCTAATGGAGACATCTAGAAGTATGTCTTTGCGCATTGTACTCTTTTCTTTCGTTGAAATTTTTTCCAACTGGGTTTTCCCTTCAAAAGCTTTTAATGAGGCAGTGTAAGTCGCACCCATTTGGATTCCTGAAGAATATTATTGTACTCTTTTCTTTTCTATATATTTTTTCCCAAAAGATTGGGCTTTTCCTTAAAAAAAAGTTTTTAATGAGGCAATAATTAAAGTGGACATCCAAGGGGGAGTGTTGTGATTTGGATAAATCCAAATATGGATGTCCTTATCCATACCCACAACAACCTCTATCACATTCCCTCTTTATATGTTATCAATGAGAAAAGCTACGTACATTCTTCTGGCTACCAATTTCTTCTTTTTCTTATTTTCACAACAGTAATAATCTAATGCAATATTAATTTTGAACAATATTTAATATTTAATCCTCAAACCTCACCACAACTCTAGAGTTCCAGTGCAGTGGCAAGGACTTTATCATGGTTTCAGAGCAAACCAGGTTCAAACCTCGAGTGGCACAAATTTGAAGCAGATTCATAATAATACTATAGCTCTCAACCCACAAATAGTGGTCGTTCGACGCTCACCACAACTCTAGCATCTTGGTGCAATGGCAGGGACTTTAAAGACTTATGATGCCCTAAATAGATACTTAGACAGTCAACAGCTAATAAATTACCCCAGCCTTAGGAGAACACGTTTCCGTGCCTTGAGTTCATCTTTGAAGGCTAATGCTGTGGAAGACCGCAATGCTTTCTTAATTGATTTGATCCTTGCTGTAACTTCTTGCTTATCATGCAACACTTTCAACTTTTGTTTGATAAGTGGGGAGTTTCGGATATCATGCTTCTCGAATAAGCTCTCAAGGGCTTCTATTCTTCTAACAGCTTTCTTGTAAGAGCTGCTTTGGACCTGAAAAGCACAGAAAGTACAGGATTTCATGAATGAAATGAGGGTACAAATTAAAAAGAGAACAAGATAACCTTACTTTCATATCCTCCTCGGGATCCAATAGAGGTATCCCATCTTTTGAGAATCTGGAACGAACTTCTGCAATCTTCTTTAGGGTATTTTCTCGAGCTTCTAGATGCAACAGATCCTTGGGTATGATAAGACGGATGCTGCTCAAGCTATCTATCTGTTTAACAAATAATAAATGTCTTCCACATTAGGGAACGAGCAGAGAGAACGGCAACATGATTTTGGAGATATATAAGTTTGAAGGAGAAAACATGAAAACATAAATATTGCAAAGGATAATTTGTAAAAGTAAAGACATGAGCAACAATACTTGAGAAAGCCGCAGAGAAACAACAACAGGATCTCCATGCTCATTTAATGGAACAATCTCGATTGACTTCTTTGCACCCACTTCCTTATTCATTTCACACCTCGTCAGGACATCCACTGTATAGTTCGCATGCTCAGGTCTTCTACCTAAAACATCTAACAGGTAAGTTAATGCAAGAACAAGATAGATGGATGCATCCCTGTACAGGTTGTGAAAGTGGGAGGACAGAGCTCAATGTCCTATCAGCAAAATTTACCTAATCAGCCATGCAATTCAAAAAAATCCAGTTGAAGAAGGACCATAACTGGTTAGATTTCTCTACTTGTATGGCCCATTTACTTCAGAAAAGGATTTGAGTTTCCAACCATACATAAAATTAAAGTCCTCAGTTCACTTACCTTCACCAGGACTTTTCAACCTCTCAAAATTAATTATAACTCCCCACGTAACATGTTCTTCAATGGAGAATGGTCGTGTATTGCCATCACTAGTGCAACGGACACGAACAAGCCTACCGGGCTGCAAGAATGGTAAACAATACTTTGGGGAAAATACAATGTCGCAAACATCATTCTTTAAGCGTTTATGTTGTTGTAGGAGATTGTAATAGTCCTTCAAGCTATCCTCTCCTTCAATAATAATTGAATCTCTCTCTACTTCCAACTTTCTAGCTTGTTTCTGCAAGTGAAAATTTAAATGAATCAAAAAATTGGAAGACAAAAAAAGATGGTGGGAAGCAAACATACTTCTCTTTGAGGGAAAGTAGATGGTAGATACAGTCGGTAGCTTCTCTTTGAGGGAAAGTAGATGGTAGATACAGTCAGTAGCTATTTATTATCATTCTTTTAACTCCAACATAATATAGGATTCTATCCACATGCTTATGGAAAAAAAAAAAAAAGTCAGCAACGACACACCTCGAGATCAGGAAGGGCACAATTTGCCTGAAATTGATAAAATGAATAACGGAGAAGCTTTTCAGGATCTCCATCTTCACACCTCATCTGATTCAACAGCATATTGTAACTAAGGTGGAACGCACTGAGTTCAAAGGAAAATATATCAGGACAGTGTTCTTTAACAGTTCAAAAGGAGAACATATATATATATATATATATATATATATATATATATATATATATATATATAGGATACCCAAAAAGGCAAGTAATTGTGACAGCACCCATGATAGTGTATGCCAGTATATGCCAATGTTCAAAACATTAAATGGAATTTCAGACCTTAATTGTCCTTGCAATGAAGAACCTTTCTGACTAGCATAATAAATAACACTTTTTAAGTCGTGATGTTAAAGATCAGAACTTGGATACATACATTTACATAATAGGTGACCATAAAGCAGTTTGTTTATATAATGAACCCAAATCATAACAGCGTAGTATTGAGAAGTAAATTTATCCTTTATATTTTGGATATGAATAAGCATTATGAAGAAAACTACTTGCAGATGCTAATTGTAGAGATGGACTGTTATTATTTTAAAAGTGACTACTTTTATATACCATTAAGATGGAATATTCCTATCTTTACTTAAAATACCTGTTTAAACAATCGGCACTGCCTTTCACCATCATTTTTGCAGTAGATGGCTCCATCTTCTCATCTACCATTAGAATGCAAATACCACGCTGATCAATACCTCGACGGCCAGCACGGCCGCTCATTTGGATATATTCCCCACTTGTTATCCATCTAAATTTGTCTCCATCGAATTTACGCACATTTGTGAAAACTACAGTCTTTGCAGGCATGTTTAAACCAATACTGAAGGTTTCTGTGGCAAACAAACACTGAAACAGAAAGCTTTAATTCCTCTAAAACATCTTAAGAACTCGCATAACAGATATTTGCTTAAAGAAGAATCTTGAAGAAGAATTAATTAGAGACAATACAGAAATAAAGTATGTGACTTTAAAAGATGATAATTCTGATAGTATATGCATGAAATATATGTTTTGAAATCAGTGATTTATCGTCAGGAGAAGATGAATAGATCAAGCCTGCAGCAAATATAATGAATATAAAAATGAATGAAAAGTGAGTCAAGTTAAAGTTGAACTTGGTGGTGCAAGCCTTACAGCCTAGTATACGCACAAGAGTTCTTTTGAATCTTTGATACAGAGGTAATTCTGGCTTGCTGCTTGCTGACCCTCATTCGCCATAAAACTAGTGCATCAAGCAACTTTAACTTTGTAGTTTTTACTGTTGTTTGATCATTGCCTCATGAGCCGTGGGCTATTTTGCATGGATATGGCCAAATGATGTCTATATCCGTATCGTGTCCATAACATACCTACCCGTGTCGTTGCAACATAGGTATCTACCTTTGTACCTATTTGAAATATCTCTATTCTATACACATATCATGTCCATACACGTCTTTGTCTATACTCGTGCAACATAGGTCATGAACCACCACTATGTTTTGCAGTGTTGTCAAAGGCGCACCTTGATCCTAGGCGCAGGGTCAGCGCCTTACCAGTGTCTGGGCGAGGCGCAATTAGTCAGGCGCGCCTTTTCACCAGCCGCAGGATGTGGTTGAGGCGCGCCTAGGCGCGCCTCGATAATTTGTTGTATACATTGTTCAATTTGTGCAGGAAAAAAAGAAGCAGACCACAACAGGCGCCTAAGCCCCCAGGCCTGCAGGAAAAAATCCAACAAAAGCAAAAAAAACAGAAGGAAAGATAAAGAAATTAAAAAAATGTACAGAAGGAAAAATAGAAAGAAGAACAAAAGGAGAAACAGAACCCTTACCTGGCGACTTGGTTGGCGGCGGCGGAGACACCTTCAGGTGAGTCATTCCCCTCTCCTCTCTCTCTCGATCTCTCTCTTGTCTCCAGTTTCTTTTTCTTTTCTTTTACATTATTCCTTTTTCTCTCTCGATCTCTTGTCTTTTTTTTGTTCATTTTTTCTTTAGATGTCATGCAAGTAACTGTAGTGATAATGATCTCCCTTGTCTTTATTTTTCTTGTATTGTTCCTTTTTTATCAATGTGAATTGTGAATTATATATATAGAGAGACTAGAGAGGTGACACAGGTTTACCAATGTAAATTATATATATATATATATATATATATATATATATATATATATATATATATATATATATATATGTGTGTGCCTCGCATCGCTCGGACGCGCGCCTTAAGTGCGCCTTGCGCCTCGGGCAATATGGACCCTTTGCGCCTTGAGTGCGCCTTGCGCCTTTGACAACCTTGATGTTTGAAGTTGCTCATGCAAAGAAGAATATGAGCTTATGATGTTTTAAGATGCTTTTATTATTTTGTAGGAAGGTTCTGAGTCGTTTGTCATTTTAATATGTTTTAAGTTTATTTACAAGTTTAGTACCATTTTATTTTGGAATGTTATATAATAGTTCATGATGCATGATCTTGAAAAGTCAAGATTTACATCTTCAATGAAGTGATCTAATGAAGGTTTGAATTTTCTTATGTTCTATAGAAGTTTTTTTTCCTGTATATAACACAATTAGTGAGTGGAATTCTGAATTATGTAAATGGCATCCACCTAAGTAGCATTTTAAAGGATAACGAAAACCAAATTAGCGAACCAACTCACCCTAACCCTACATACCAAAGAGAAAGACAAGTAGCATACCTTGTTTCCGAAACCATACCATGACCTAGGACGTACAAACCTTGTTCACGGACCCATACTATGACCCAAAACGACAATATTCCAACTACCCTACCTAAGAACATAGGTCAATGTCTCCTAGGAACTAAGTTTTATGTCCTAGTACCTGACCTGGTTTGCGTACGGCTCCGTAGAATGAACAATGACTAGTTTACAGATTTACTTGAATACTGGTTGGTTAGTGACACCAAAATTTTTGGGATAAAGGCTTTGTTGTTGGTTGTCGTCATACTGTTAGGTATTGAACAATGATTACATTGCATGTGAATATCGTTCATCTTTAGTTTTATAATAGTAAAGTAACTTCTTAAGTGAATCTCCTGTCAGTGCCGTCACATTTAAATCTTATATGGTTTATACTTGATCTTTAAACTTCCAATATAGATCTTTTAAACTCCAAGATTCTAGTTCCCTCTTAAGTCATTCAAAAATTATTTAACCTTGTAGATTGGAAAATGGTTAGTGCTGCATAAGCCACACCTACCGACTAGGTGCTCAGGTTCCTTCTAGCCGTTTGCAGCTTTCATGCCACTACAAACAGTATCTTTTCATAAAACAAAATTTTGCAACCCAATGGCTTTGGTTTTGTTTGAAATATCAAGAAAGATTTCCACATTGGTCCAAAGCTATTAGCTGAAGCCATTTCACATAACCTGTGTTTTAAATCACCGGCATGGGACTCGTTTGGGGAAGTGTTACGATGTGAGGCATCCCAAAAAAATCTTGAGACTTGTTTAATTAAACCATAGGCCTAGTTGGTGTACTTTTTTTATTGGACACTGCGTTTTTTACGTTAGAGGTGTGCATTTATGACGTCCCATGTGAAAACTCACGTCCAATAGAAGCTGCTTCTTTTTGTGTTTATAACAATGAAGGACCTAGTTTCTCACTTGTCCACTTGAGACATTCCTAAACTGCAAGAAAACCCGATTATTTCCTTCTGCAACTGCAAATGTCAAATTTCTTTTCCCCTCTCTTTGTTTAAGGCATTGATGTCCCCTTCGGCCGTGTTACACGTATTTAATTGGAGCATACGTTTTTTACACAGAAAGGTCTATAATCTGATCGGTAAGCATGCTATAGATTTGGATAATATTCTTAGATTATGTTTCATTGTTGGCCATTTCACTTATTCTTTGATATCTTTAAAAATATTATAATTTTCTTAGATTACCCAAAAACTTGCACTCTACACCTTTGGACTTCCGGTTCACCCTGAGGGAGCATAAACACCTCGACTTGTGCCTATTAAAACATTGCACATAACTAAACTTAATTGAAGATCCCTATTTCTATCAGACTTGGCCATGCCCTTATTGTATAATCAAGCTAAAAGTGATCTGAACATCACAATCCCAGACCACAGGGGACCTGGCATCATCTCATATTAGTCCATAAATGTCTCCATCACCATACCACTCACTGCACATGGCTATTGCCACTCCATTTCAACCTATAGCCTCGCTGCTAGTCTCATTTACTATCAAGCCAAGTTGTCATATAGACTACCATTAACCGCAGTAGACATCGCTTCCCATCTCTAAGTCTTTGCCTTTGGAGTATCTACTTAAAGTACAGTGTTTCGAGTGGCTCACATACATTTACTGTATTATTCATAAACTATTAATCAGCTTTCTAACTACAGTTATTATATAGAGAAAATGGGACAGGCATACCACAACCATAGGGTACAAACTGGAACGTACTCATCTAGAATCCGTAAACCATTCCAATGCATGACACAACACCGTTCATAGTGGTCTATTTAAAAAAAAATATACATGCTAAAGATTTTATTTGAAGAAGTATGAATCATTTATCAAGTGATGGAAAGATAAACTATCTTTTTAACTAATAGCAAAACTGTTTATCTTGCCATTAGTTGCTTCATGGATGAGCTATAGATGTCCAAACCACAAGATCATTAATTCGTAGATTCTCTAAGAATCATTTTGTACGGCATAACTATGCAATGGGATGGCTTAGGGACCGGACCGTTACTACATGGCTGCCGCTCTAGATTGTGGTCTAGGGTAACACTATTTCCCATCTACTTTGTGTGTAACTTGTATCAACTCTCTCAAAAACGAAGTCAAGCACATAAAGCAATGTGAGGCGGCAAAGCCCCAAAAGGCCTAGCGGGGCCTCAAGGCAGCAAACTGGGAGCCTCGAGACTAATTTGGGGAGTGCGAAAGGTAAGTTAAGACCAAACTGTAGTTTACGGTTGAGAATTTGCGTTGTGGTGTAACAATGTGAGGTTATAGTCTAATTTCTACTTGAAATAATGTTTTGGACTTTGTTCATCGGTGTGATGTCTCATGTTGTTTCAAAGAAATATTAATAACTAGACATAGAAGGTGAATTATTGTAGGAGTCGTCGATAGCTCTTTCCCGTCGACAGAATTAGGCTAAAGAAGCAAGAAGAGACGATTCAGGGAGAGAGAGAGAGAGAGAAAGAGAGAGAGAGATCAAACATTCTCTCTTTACTATTGTCTTTGGGCTTAAGCCTGAGCATATTTTTGTTAATACGTGGGATGAGTTCAAATTTCAGAGTCAATAAACCAGACGAGATGGAATTAGACAGGCCTGAAGCGCTCAAGATGGACGCCTTATGTAGTTAGAGGGGCACCTTGTTTTTTTAAAAGTTTGGCCTTAACTAGTGTCCATGAGAAATGAGCAATCATGCTAACATTGGAAGTGTGAATTTGTTCCACACACTATGTTATATGGCAACCCAAGGTGTAAAGTACATCCACATTATGCAAATGTGCTCTAATCACTTTTCAAAAACTATAATAACATTTTTACATCTAGCTCTTACAAAATGGTCTATCAACCTTACCATACATGTACAAGTGTATGGTACAACCTTCACGGTATTAGCGATAAAGTAGTGAATCTCTACTGAAGTCCTATATGGTTTCTAGGGATATAAAAAGACATCCAAAACATCACCCAGGCTACATATATCATAAGTAAAATGTATTGTATACTTAACTACTTAAGTAACCAATTAACATCCATATACCAATTCAAATTAGGGTCATCCAGTCAATAGAATTTAATCCTCAAATGAGAAGTGTCAGGAGGAGACTGATCACTAAGCGAACATTGGCACAACTAAAGTTACTGTATTCCTGACCTTGATAAGGCCCTCTTGGAAGAGTATTTCAATCACTTCCTTCAGAATCGGAAGTAAACCAGAATGATGTACACCAATACCACGTTTTAACAAGGGCAGCATATTTGAAACCTGTGGAAATACAGATGCATAAATACCACCAGAGCACAGTGATTCATCAAAAAGTTCCGACATAATATAAACAAGGAACCGAAACATCTGTAGGTTGAGTGGGTTTGTTTACAAACCCTAGAACATGATATCTTCACAAAAATAACACAAGATAAAATGTTTAGCGCAGTATGATAGTATCCAGTATGACATCAATACAATAGTAAAAATCCAACCAGAGAGGTCCACCACTACTGGTGGAACCCCCGAGTTCTCAACCCACACAACATCACCTTATCCCATTAAATCAAGAAATAACAAAGAGTAATATTTAAAGATACAACAAAAAATAATCAAACTGATAAAAGACAGGTTTCAAAACTGGGAAATAGGGTAAAAAGTTAAAACGCAAGAAAAGAAGAAAATATATTTTTGACTGCAAAACCTCAGAAACTCAGTACCTATGTAATATGTAAGGGTTAATTTTCACTTTAATATGCTGAACTATTATCATATATATTTACTTTTTACCCTGAACAATTTTTTTATCTAGTTAATACCATGAACTTTTTAAGCTTTTTCAAGGTAGTTAGTCACCCGTCATAGTTACGGTCATGTATAAAACATGTGACTATTTGTTATTCCTTTGCCCCAAAACAGAAGAAAAATTACACTCTTTGTTCTCATAAAATAAGTAGATAAATCACCTTCTTCCTCCCACCTTCCAACATCGCTAACCCATTTCAGATTTCATTCACCACCCCACTTCCATCACACACACCAACCACCACCAACTGCCATCGTCCTCGACCCCCGATTTTCCTCGCAATTGTCAGTTTCTTTTTATTAAACCAGGTAAGTCTCGAGTGCATAACAACATGGAATGGTTGAATCTCAAAAACAATGAAACCTCTCCTGGAGTATTTATCTGGTTCCTCCATGTATATGCAGCACAGAAATGGTTGAACTCTCCCAAAGTCTTAATCTGGTTCCATGCATTTGTAGTCTCATCTGGTACATGGACTCTTAAATTTAGTGGTCTACGTATGGGAAGATGACCAGACGAGGAGGGGACAGCAAGTGGCGACGGCATGTGGCGGTTGTGGGAGGGAATGGGGATGGATTAGGAATAGGAATATGGGCTAAGAAAAGATTGTTTTATATTTTTAATAACAATTATAAATAATAATAATATTCTTATTATTATAGGGGCATTATGGTCTTTTGGTGCTTGATGTTGGGGCTAACTTGAAAAAGAATCGAGTTCAAGTATTTGAGTGAAAAAAAATAAAGCTCAAGGTATTTATTTTATTGAAAAAATTGAACAGGGTATTAAAAAAAAGTGAAAAAATGTGATAGTTCAGGCTATTTAAACAAAATTAGATTCAACGGAGTAGCAGATCCCAGTGGTTTATCTTCCATCATAATATACTGGAAGCCTTCTATTTCTATAGAAATATCAATAGCTCAACAATCCTAGAAACACATTCAATAATCTATACATTACCACATAAATTCACAAAACCACTGCAAGTTTTATTACTTGAAAATAGAAATCAAAAAAAGAACCCAACAATTTGTCATGGTTGTCTAATGTCATCGCGTTAAACTTATAAGAACTATTTGAGTTCTGAAATTGTCAGCAAAAACCTCAAGTCTATAATTTCTAACCAATGGTGAAGATATGAATTAAACTATGTTCTTTGAAAGACTTTAACTGGAAAAATGAAATAGATAGTGGCAAGTAAAGAAATAATCATGCATCAAACAGATAATAGAACAATCAAGGACGAGTCGACTATTATTATGAAATAGGATCACAAAGGCACACCATTTTACATGAACAAGCATCATAAATTCTCACAGGCTCCACATCAAAGAGAAACCACATCGATAAGGAAGTCATGAAAGAGCAATTATTGAACATTCTCAGTGGGAGAAATAGCCAAAACATTGTCTGATTAAAAAATAACATAGATGATAAGTCATGGATGCAGCTTGCCTGGGGAAGCTTCTTGTCATCATCAGAAAGCATATCCATAGCACTCCAGAAGATTGTTTCTATATTCACTTTCTCAACATCTTCATTCAAGTCCATTTTAGCCATCTAAATGAAAAACTGATAAATTAGTACCGTAGATACACATACAAATACACCAGTTACAAAGACAAAAACAGTATTTCGGAACATAACAAACAAGGCTTCAAACGGTCGGTGGTTACGGTGTTCAATTAAATGAACACCATAAATCAATTTTCTGGTACTAATAGTCTAAACTCCTTCTAATCATTTCACAACAAACATTAGAAAATCCCAAAGCTATCAAATTTGTGAATCCATAAAATATGTTAGCAATCATATACAACAGAAATTTTGGTGGGGATCCAATTAAGGATTTAACTTTTTTTTCTAAGAACCATTTCCCTTCAACAAAATCTTTCTTTACTAGATAAAATATACCTAATCTAGATTCCTTGTCCAGATGAGATGTCCAAACAAAAATAGTTTTCTTAATAAGCTGAAAAGAGACCTCAAGTTTCAATATACTCTGGAATTCCAAAGTATGAAGTGAACTAGCAAAATGTCCACATGTTAAAAATTAAAGAATGAAACAAACAAACTATAGAGTGATACCTGCATTGCGAGAAATTCGCATTCCCTTTTGCTAAAGCTAAAAAGTATCACTGGATCATATTGGCGCTGTATTATCATTTTCACCATTTTAAGTATGTCACTATCTTCACTAGGTCTGCCTGACAGTAAGCCTTTTTTCCACTTAAAACTTTCCTTTTTCTTATCATCATTACTTGATGGAACAAGTGCATTTAAAGCTTTTTGAAAACTCTCCTCCCGAAACTTCCCCTTCTCATCGACCACCAAGTATAACCCATCACCACCGGAAGGGAAAATATAATGTTGGAGTGGTGTCGGCCGATAATCGGTATAAACAATGTGACAAGGCTGGTGATGTACCTGAATTTAACAAAAGATCATGTATTATGAGTCTTTCAGAAAATTAATCCACTACATGTATCCATACACTATGAATTATTTAGGAAGCAAATAACAATACTAATAAGTCCATAATTTAAATATTTTGAAATGGTTTCATCTGTCGCTTACTCACTTTCTCCTCGAATATACCACTTGCTTTTCTTTCCTATGCCTATATAATAGATACTAACCCCAACTTTGTTGGCATCTTAAGTACCTGGTTAGTTCTAAAATCTATTATATTCAATTCTTTACTAAGCACATATACCAGGTTTATGCGGACTGCCCCTAACCAAATCAAACTGTCCTTTGCATCCACCAGTTCCCTTCACCATTTGTATCTACAGGTCTTCCATATTCTTCAGTAAACATGCTACCAAAATAGCTACATACTCTTCCAAGTACATCTTCTAATACAAATTCACACCTTTGAGATCCTAATTATTCTTGCATAAGTAGACTGATAAAACAGAATAGAAGCCTCTTATCTTTATACCCTTTAGCATAATGCAAATCCTATAGTTTCCCTTTTATGTTCTACTAAAGTGTTGTCTAACCTAGGAACGTTCTTAGCACCTATCAACCAAATTCTAAACCAAGTCAACTAAGACCTTTGACTAACCCTAACTTTGGTCACATCTAATCAGAATTGGGTTTAGACTAATAAGGTACTTGATCTTAGATGTAAGCCTGACATTGAATAAGCGCTAAAGTAATTTGATCCAACCAGAAGCAACACAAATCTATATAATAGTAATGAGCTAATGACCTGATACTTGCAATTGGGTAAATTGATCATACATGTACCAGGTGTCTCATACACAATGTTCGGGATATCAGATATCGGGTCGGGTTCATATAGTTTTGGATGGATTTTGGGATATCCGATGTCCAATATTGGAGATATATTGAAATACCGGATACCAATAACTACTTAATTTATAAAAGGCAACATAACTTATATACACTAAATGCCAGTGTTGTCACAGCGCATGGCGCGACGCAACATACCCTCTGAGATCCTAATTATTCTTGCATAAGTAGACTGATAAAACAGAATAGAAGCCTCTTATCTTTATACCCTTTAGCATAATGCAAATCCTATAGTTTCCCTTTTATGTTCTACTAAAGTGTTGTCTAACCTAGGAACGTTCTTAGCACCTATCAACCAAATTCTAAACCAAGTCAACTAAGACCTTTGACTAACCCTAACTTTGGTCACATCTAATCAAAATTGGGTTTAGACTAATAAGGTACTTGATCTTAGATGTAAGCCTGACATTGAATAAACGCTAAAGTAATTTGATCCAACCAGAAGCAACACAAATCTATATAATAGTAATGAGCTAATGACCTGATACTTGCAATTGGGTAAATTGATCATACATGTACTAGGTGTCTCATCCACAATGTTCGGGATATCAGATATCGGGTTCATATAGTTTTGGATGGATTTTGGGATATCCAATGTCCGATATTGGAGATATATTGAAATACCGGATACCAATAACTACTTAATTTATAAAAGGCAACATAACTTAATACACTAAATGCCAGTGTTGTCACAGCGCATACCCTTAACGCCAAAGGCGCTTGGTGCTGCGCACCTTGTTGAAGCGAGATGCAAGTTTTATATTTTTATAATAATTTTGAAACACTCAATTTTATGTATATATCACACTCTTGTGGAAACACTCTAAAGAATGTAGAGAGTAGTTATACATTGTACAGAGCATATATAAACCAAAAAACATATATTAATGACACATAATACCAGTAAAAATAATGTAGAGAGTAATGTATAGACTATAGAGCATATATAAACGACAATACTATTTAATAGAAATCACATATTAGAGCAAGATATTTAAAGCATTAAAGGAACCACAATTCAGAGTTATAGTACATTATTTAAACAACAAAATGACATAAAGCAATCAAATAAAGGCACGAGTTATATTGATGTCCTATGACTCCCATCACAAAATTTGCCAAACCAACAAAATTTCATTCAATAGCTAGTATAGTATTACACTAGTAACTAGTCTACTAATTATCATCACCAAACAAAAATTGTGATCGTTTAAAGAAAAAAAGGGTGGCTTATATCTGACTATTAGGGTTATTTGTGGGCCTAGATTATTTGTGGGTATGAATGGTCGAGCTAGTTTAAGTTTAAAAAAAAATTAACGCGCGTCGTTTCTCGCAGCATGCGCTAAGGAGCGCGTCTATGCTTAGCCAAGCGCCACGAGTGGTGGCGAGGCGTAGGGTTGAGCACGCAACGTCTTGCACCAATGGCGCACGCACGATGCACTATTCAAAACATTGTTAAATGTCCTATCAAATTAAACTTTCTAGATATACTAAATGTTATAAATGTCTTAAAAGGCTAAAACTAATTAACTAACTAACCAAAACATCTACCATAACATCATAACATGGTAACAAAATAACAATTATAAAATTAAAAGTTCAAATAAAAAGCTAGGAATATTAATAATATTGTATCAATATAAAAACCTACTAACGGACCCAACCCGAAAATACTTATTCACCTCTAAAATCTGATAGTTACATATATCGGGAGATATCATCCTATTGGCACATGTATTGGATGTTGACCAATATATTGGCCGGTTTTCTCAAACTAATATATGCGATATATATGACCGATATATGTCGGTTTAGGCATAACCAATATATCAGCTGATATCACCGACATTTATAACACTCCTCATTCATTGTATCTGCTTGCTTTATAAAATTGCAGTGTCCTTCCATATAAACAGATGTACATATGAATGTGGAATTTGCAGTAATTCGCATAGCAGCTTGGTGTTCCTGCAAGTTTAGTTCATGATCAAGATGACAATGCTTAGTGTATAATGTTCTATATTTCTTTTATGTTTTATGTCCTTTCTAAATCCTTCCGTGTCCTGTACAACATTACATACCTAACCTTTAATTGTCTACTAGCTTGGATAAAATGGGATCTAGCCATTTGAGTTCACGGTTGAGTAGTCCAGGTAGTTAATTTGGTAATGTTGTTAAGGTCAGGATCAGTTCTTAAACTGAACCACCATGTCAGTTGCACCACTGCCACGTATACTCCATAGAGGCACTTGAAAGAATACACATCTGAAATATAGAGATTTTTTCTCATATTTGAATTTAAGAAAACTTTTAATTTCCATTGTGGTGATTTTATAGCAAGGTTTGCAGTATCAGTATCAAAATCGGACCATTCCTATGAGTATCGGGATCAGTGGTATCGGCCGTATCGGCTGTTTCAGATCAGATATTGGATTTTTTTGTATGGGAAAGCAAATAATTATTAATAAATTATTAACATTTTAGAAAAAATATTTTATACATTTAAGAATAATTTAAGTATTTCAGTGTTGTTTCTTAGTAGTTTTGAAATTGAATGAATTGTAGTCACCCTTGCAGAATGGTTTATATGTGATAGATAAGTTTTCTTCTTTTACATGCTTTTACAACCTTACTATGCTTTTACACCCTTGCTAATTGGTTTTTTTCGTTAAATTTTCTTTGTCAAATTGACCGAAAAAGATACCCCACCCCACTGTCAGTATCAATCAGTATCAAATATCGGCCAGTATCGAATATCGGTCTGTATTGGATCGGGATATGCTAATCGTATTGGTATCGGACGTATTGGATCGGTATTGGCCGATATTGCAAACTATGTTTTATAGTGATTTCTATAAAGGGCTAATCTCAGGTTTATACTTACTCTTTGGACTTTGCCTGTCTCATATGCTTATGAAACCACAATATGTTCTACTACATTTTAACTTGCCCTGCCCATTTCATGATTTTTTGGTATTCTCTGTTTATCTATTTTTTTATTTAAAAAGGGAATTGAGATAAGTTTGGTCTTTCAATATTTTGTACCATCTTATTCATGTATAGAGCGAAACTTAAATTGTAGAATGTTATAACTATCTATTTAATCACTTTCTTTTTTTTCTTATTTATTCAATAGTTTCCAGAGTGAACAAGCCAGAATCAAGATTTTTTTTCTTTTAAGAATTTTCTTTCCAACTGATTATATTATGTATTCCATATTTTGTCTCTAAAGAAATAGGGGATAATAAGTAACCTTATTATCTTTCTGGCCAAATTCACGTTCCTCAATTAGTTTGTTCTTTCCAATGTCCTTGATCCAAGCATCTTACATTTTCTCCATATCATCGATATTTAAGTCAGAGTAAATAGGCTATTATCCTCAGCAGTTCCATCATTGATAAAAGTATTTCAAAAATAAATAAGAAACTAAGTGCTAATACAAAATATTAATAATCATTATATATGTATTATTAAAATCAAGACAGGCGCTAATAAGGAAGGCCAAATGAAAAGCTATTCTCAATGCAGGGCCATCTTACACACTCTAGAACTTGTGCAATCAGGGATTGTCAAGAAACTCATCACTAGTTGCTAAGATCTCATGCACAAAGTCTCAAAGGATCAAATACGAAATTAAAAGTGGAAACAAAAGAGAAAAGGGTATAGAAGAACCTTCGCAACCCAATCAGCAAATTCTTTGGCATTAGGAACTGTTGCTGAAAGGAACACAAACCGCGAGTTCTTAGGAGCCATAACAATACTTTCTTCCCAAACAACACCCCTTTCCCTGTCACGCATATAATGCACTTCATCAAAGATAATCCAAGCAACCTCTCGCATGAGCTCTGATCCCTTGTATTGCATACTACGCCAAATTTCTGTTGTCATGACCTAAAACAATTGAATTGACATTAGAACTTTAGATAACATGATTAGCCGCTTAAACAAGATGCATGTCCTACCAAGCAAGAGGCATTGGGTTCAATAGTCACGTCCCCCGTCATAAGACCAACATCTGAGAATTCTTCTTTAAACTCTCTGTACTTTTGGTTGCTAAGAGCTTTGATCGGAGAGGTATAGATGACCCTTTGCTGATTTCTCAAAGACATGGAAATTGCATATAATGCGACAACAGTCTTCCCAGCTGATGTATGTGCCGATACCTACAACAATCTCAGAGAGAAAGTGATTGTAAATTAGCAAAGTAGAAACAATAGCATCTGACAATTTCCAACATTTTGATATAAATGTTGCAAAATACTCGGTATTAGATGGGAAAAGAATCACAAAGAAAAGAAGAGTAGCCCTAGAACTGGTAGTTGAAAAAAGTATACTAAAACCACCACAAATAGATATATGATAAGCTAATAGACAATTTGATCACCATATATGAATTTTACTAACAGCCCGAAACCTATCAAAATCAAAGGAACAGTACAAAATCTACCATAGATCATATTTAAACATCCATATGGAGAGACTAGAAAGGAATAAATAATTCTTATGGAGAAGACTGTTGTTGTTTTGGCCTTTAGCACTAGAAACATAGTCCCACATTGCCTAGGCCAAATGGCTGGTATCTCTTTATATAAGCTTTGCTTGTTGAGAGATGCACATGTGGTTGTGGAGAGGCACATGGGTGCCATGTGGGGGTATTTTTCTAGTGGAAAAAAGGCTAAATCAACAATGAAGCATTAATGCTTTTTGTAATGGACTTGGAATTTATTCCTTTGGAGCTAAGCCCCCGTAGGGGCTTAGCGACTCGGACTCGGGCTCATGGGCTCATGAGGCGTAATGTGACGTTTTGTTGGCGCACTTTGTACTTAGCACGTCAGTATCGTCACGTCTGCACTGTCCGATCGAGCTGCCAGATGGCGCGGCCTGATCGCGTGGCCAGATGGCACGCCCGTTGGCGCGACTAGATGGTGCTGTCCAATGGTGCGGCAGTTGGCGCGGTGGTTTGCGCACGGTGCGCGTTGTGCACAAGTGCGCGCGGGCGCAGTTAGCACAATTGGCTCAGGTCGCGCTATGCACCAATTGGCACAATCGTGTCTGTGCACGATTTGAACGGTTACGTAACGTTCTGGAACAGTTTTTCCCACGTTCTGAACTTTTCGTATACCGGACGGTTAGTGCGAGCGCCTATATATGTTTCTCTCCTCTCTCAGTATACAGTTCATAATTTTCTTACGAAATTTCTCCAAAGTTAAGAGCAGAGAAGAGAGAAACAGAACGAGTTTGCGCCATCCGAGGAGTCAGTAGAGCAGTGTGTTCCGAAGTTCTTCGTCGAACTTGCTGGTTCGTGGAATCTGATCGTGTGGGGCGAATCTAGCTTTGAGCGCTGGTGATTATTCACCCCAGCAAGTTGTTTCCTCATTCCGTCCTTTTCATATTTTGTTCATCCACTTGCAACTCGTTCTGAACGAGTACAGTTCTGATCTAATCAGAAACTGTTTGTGGAATTTTCATTGTTGCCAGTATTCTAAATTTCGGCCTAGGCAGCCGTCGGCCATACCGAAAACCCCCTAGACGGCGGTCCTAGGCGGGTTTCAGTCCTAGACGGTCCTAGGCAGGCTATTCGGCCGATTATTTTGGAAAAATTTCAAAATAAATCAAAAAAAAAACAATTACCTACCGTCGACGCCGTCGTCGACGCTTCCGCTTGCTGCCGCCGCTGGTGGCTGCTACTGTTGCTGCTGACTGCTGCTGGTGGCTACTGCTGCTGCTACTGCTTCTTCTTCTTTGATAGAGAGGTGAGGAGAGGAGAGGAGAGAGGAGAGGAGAGAAGAGGAGAGGAGAGAGGAGAGGTGAGGCTGCTGCTGCTGGCTACTGTTGCTGCTGCTTCTTCTTTGATAGAGAGGAGAGAGTAGAGGTGATGAGAGGAGACTCTCTCTCTCCTCTCCTCCCCCTTTTTATTTTGGGTTCCAAAAAAAAAGCTGAAAGAAAAAGAAAAAAAAACTTGAATCCCAAAACCAAGGATTCGAACTCCCAACACCATGAAATCACCAACTTAGCAAAGCCAGCTAGCCATTAGAGCTCTTAAGTTTTTGTGAAATTATATCACATGTAAACTATGTATACCTATACATGTTCAAAATAAAAAAAATAAAAAAACAAATCGGTGCCTAGGCGCTATGCGGCCCTCCGGCGCACCGATTCCGCCTAGCGAAATTTAGAACATTGATTGCTGCTGCTACGAATTCATCTGTACCTTCTTCGAAGTGCTACATTTGAGTTTGTCTTTCAGAATCCTCCGGGATCTTTGTCGTGCACCTTCTTCGAAGTGTTGCCAAAATCAGTTTTCCATTGAAAAATTACGTCCCGGGACTAACAATCTCAAAGCTAGATTCCAAGATGGAAAACTCGCGTTCTGCTCTCATCAATTCCAACTTTAACAAGTTAGAGAAATTTGATGAAGAACACTACCAAATCTGGAAGAGGAAGGTTAGCCTTAATCTTCAACTTACGGAATTGACTACGTGCTAACTGAGGAAGAACCAAATGTTCCGAAAACTGGGTCTGCAGCCGCAATTACTGCTGCTACTAAAAGTCAGACCAAATGGAGAAGGAAGAATAGCCTTTGTAGGCTTCCAATCCTAAACGCTATGGAGGACTCCCTGGCGGAATCATATTCTAAAAAGACCATTGCCAGAGAGATATGGAAGTCTCTGGAAAAACTGTATAAAGATGACAAAAACAGGAGTAAGATATTTATCGTTGAAAAATATCACAAGTGGCTCTTTGAAGACAAAAAGACGATGCTACCTCAGGTGAAGGAATTCCTGAAGCTGCGTCAGAAATAGGAAGATGAGGAGATGCTCCTCATCGACAAGTTTGTTGTTGGAGGGATCGTCTCCAAGCTCCCCGCTGGTTGGAGCAAATTCTATGCAAATATGCATAGAAAGAAACTGGAGATCAATCTAGAAGATCTTATGCAAGAAATCTATGTTGAGGACCAAATGAGGGCTCAACTGAAGGTAGACGCTTTGTCCAAACAGATGGCTAACGCCAATTTGGTCCACACCAAGAAATCCAAGGAAAAGCAGGCGGCTTCCCACAACAAGAAAAAGGGCATCAATAATCTGAAAGTGAAGGGAACTTCTTTCAAGCAACAGAAGCCAAAGTCCGATTTGGCTTGCTTCAAATATGGCAAGAAGGGTCATTTCAAGAGTGAATGCAAATCCAAGCCCAAACAATCAAAGCAAGGTGAGCCTAGTAAGGTTTCCATGATTACTGACGTAATTGCAATGATTGTTCACGTCACTGCGATGGGGGCTGACTCTGACTGGTGGGGGTAGACACTGGTGCCACCTGCCATGTCTGCTCAAGCAAGGAATGGTTCACTACATACACACCAACTTTTGAAGTTGTTATGGTGGCGAACCAGGCACAAGTTGAAGTTCAAGGGATCGGGACGGTGGTGTTGAAGCTGACTTCAGGAAATTCTCTGACGCTTCAAGGTGTGAAGCATATACCTGCTATCGCAAAGAACCTGATCTCTGGAGGCCTACTCTGTAACACAGGACTAAGGATGGACATCAATGCTGGCCAGATGGTGATCTCCATAAAAGGAACATACTTCGGGAAAGCGTTTTATACCGAAGGAATGTTTAAACTTCAATTTGTAAATCAATCTAATGTAATTAATACAATCGTTCATTCTGATTATACTCTTGAGTTGTAGCATAATAGACTAGAACATGTTCATTGTAAAAGAATAAACAGAATGTCTAGTCTAGGACTTATCTCCAAATGTGGGGGTAAGGTAGAGAAATGTGAAGTGTGTGCACAAACTAAGATCACAAGGAAACTCTTTCCTCAGGTTAATCGGAGCATAGATCTTCTGGAGTTGGTACACTCCGATATCTGTGACTTCAAACAATTCACTACAAAGGCCGAAATAAAGTATTTCATTACCTTCATCGATGACTTCTCAAAATACGCGTTCGTCTACCTGCTGAAGGCTAAAGACGAAGCGTTCGAAAAGTTCAAAGAGTTCAGGGGCAAGACTGAACGGCAAACTGAACAACAACTCAAAAGAATAAGAAGTAATCAAGGCGGAGAGTATCGGTCTCATGAATTCGCATCGTTCTGCAAAGAACATGAAATTATCAACGAGACTACTGCTCTGTATTCTCCTCAATCTGACGGAGTAGCAGAAAGGAAGAACAGAACGTTGACAGAAATGATAAACTCAATGTTGTTGACTACGGGTCTTCCAAAATGCTACTAGGGAGAAGCTGCATTGATGGCCACTTTTATTCTGAATAGAGTACCGCATGCAACTTCGGACGTTACTTCTCGTGAACTCTGGTTTAAAATCAGACCTAACTTGAATGTCATTCGAGTGTGGGGGTGTCTGACATATGTGAAGCTCCCAGATCTGAAGATTCAGAAGCTCGGGACAAGGACTACGAAGATGATCTTCTTGGGTTATGCCGAGAAGAGTGATGCTCGAAGATTTCTTGATATTGAATCAAATCATATCATTGAATCTCGCGACGCAGAATATTTTGAAGATAAATTTACAAGGCACAAGAACATTGTTCTTGCGTATATTCCGGAGAATAATGAGGGTGCTCAGGAAATTGAATTTTCCAATGAGAATGTAGTTCAAGAAGAAGTTGTACAAGAGACAACACTTGAACCAAAGCTCACTGAGCCGTCAACTAAACGAGTGAGGAGGCCGAAGGACTTCGGAAATGACTTTGTCACCTATCATGTGGAAGCAGATCCGCTTACCCATGATGAGGCAATGAAGACCAGAGACGTTGTTTTGTGGAAGGAGGCGATAGACAATGAAATTGATTCAATCACCCCTAATAACACTTGGGTGTTGGTTGATCTTCCTGAAGGAGCGAAACCCATCGGATGCAAATGGATCTTCAAGAAGAAAATGAAAGCAGATAGAACTATTAACAAGTTCAAGGCTAGGCTAGTAGCCAAGGGATTTTCTCAAAAGCAGGGGATCGACTACTTCGACACGTATGCTCCAGTAGCCCGGATGACCACCATCAGAATGTTAATTGCTCTCGCAGCGATACATAAGTTGGTGATACATCAGATAGATGTAAAAACAGCTTTCCTGAATGGCGAGCTGACTGAAGAGATTTACATGCAATAGCTAGAGAGATTTGTCGTCAAGGGTCTTGAAGACAAAGTCTGCAAGTTGGTGAAATCCTTGTACGGTCTTAAACAGGCTCCTAAAATGTGGCATGAGAAATTTGACAAGGTCATAAGGTCAAATGGTTACAGGGTCAGCGAGACGAACAAGTGTGTTTACACGAAGTTCGCTGATGGAAGAGGTGTAATCGCTTGTCTATACGTGGACGACATGCTGATCCTAGGTACGGATATAAGCTATGTCACGGAGACAACGAAGTTCATCTCGACTAAGTTCAACATGAAGGACTTGGAGAAAGCTGATGTGATCTTAGAGATCAAGATCATCCGGACAGAAACTGGACTGATGTTGTCAGTCTCATTATATTGAGAAGATGATCACACACTATGGGTATCAGGATCTTCCAGTGACCTTATGAGGGAAAGCGTCAGGCAGCTGGAGTATACAAGCGTCATCGGAAATTTGATGTATGTTATTACTGCCACAAGGCCTGACATAGCTTTCGCCATGGGAATACTGAGTCGTTACACGAGCAACCCAGGCGTTGAGCACTGGAAAGCTGTGAAACGGGTAATGAGATATCTCAAGAAGACTCAGACATATGCACTGCACTACAGCGGAGATCCGCTGGTAGTAGAAGGCTTCAGTGATGCCAGCTGGTGCTCAGAGTTGGAGAGCTAGCAATCCATAGGTGGATTCATTTTTACAATGGATAGAGCTGCTATATCGTGAAAGTCGAAGAAGCAGACTATGCTCTCTTGTTCCTCCATGGAATCTGAGTTCTTTGCACTTGATACCGCAGCAAAAGAAGCAGAATGGCTTTGGGAGCTCATGTATGATCTTTCAATAGTTGGGACGCAGATACCGACGATTCCGATATACTACGACAATCAAGCGACTGCGGCGGTGGCATCAAATGACCTCTTCAACGGAAAGAAGAGAACTGTGCGGTTAAAGCACAGGACAGTGCACGATCTCATCAAGAGAGGTGTCATTGCAGTGATTGATGTTCAGAGTCAGGAGAACCTGACGGATCCGTTCACAAAAGGCCTCAAGCGCCAGCTGGTCAATGACAGCTTGTAAAATGGACTTGAAGGCATTCTGATATTGTGTTATTATAATCCTACCAGAAAGTTTTATGCTATCAGTTCAAAGAAAAATCTACTAGACATCTAGCTTTTGATTCAAGGAGGGACCACTAACTGGAAAAATATCAGGAACAGTGGGTAAATGTCATCTGTGGCTTGGAAAGGATACAGACCTATAACCATTGTTGTCTACTATATGTTTTCTGCAGAGAACAGATCATGTGGTGAGGATGGCTTAAAGCCTTAATGAGTTCTCATGCAGAGTGAATGCCTGGTGTGCTTTACAGGAAGCACGGTAGTGAATGCCTGGTGTGCTTTACAGGAAACACGGTAGCACAGCACTACAAGGAGTGTAACTCCATACTACAGTGGGGTGACTCCACCATGAGGTTTCCAGGTAGGGGTAGTGCTTCGGCTTTGCGAGCCAAGTCACAGCGACGTAGCACCGCAAATAGGCAGGTAGTCTAATGCTGTATGATGAAATTAAAGAGTTCTAGACAACACTACAAAGGGGACGATGTCCTCATGTTACAGTAGTACGGCACCACGATGAGGTACCCAGATAGAGGTAAAGCCTCGACCTCGCAAGCAACGTCGTTGCGGCATAACACCGCAAGGAAGCACAAGACTTCATGCTGGGTAGTTTGGCACTACAAAGAGGCTTGTGACCTCATGCTACAGTAGTATGACACTACGATGAGGTTCCGGGTAGGGGTAATACCTCGGCTTTAAGCCATGTCATAGCGGCGTAGCACCGCAAGGAAGCGCAAGGCTTTATGTCACGTCTCTTTAATAAAGGACTCACCTATAGTGTATGGACAGAGAGAGCAGGCCGTCTCTTAAGGGTAAACTTGTAAACGCCCAAAATAATACACTGAAACCAGGCTGGCACAGGACCTTTAATGTGCAGCCAGAAGCACATGTAACTACATTGTGTGAGTGGAAAGAATTACAGCTATGATGCAAAATTCAAGTTTTAGTCCATTCTTGTATTATAGTTTGTTGTTTGACCCATGCGGGAAGATTCAAGTCGTCAGCGACATCTATCCTAATGTATGATGGACAGTCACTGTGGAGTACACTCAAACCCATATAAAGAGATATGTGAGGAATTGTTGTTGTTTTGGCCTTTAGCACTAGAAACATAGTCCCACATTGCCTAGGCCAAATGGTTGGTATCTCTTTATATAAGCTTTGCTTGTTGAAAGATGCACATGTGGTTGTGGATAGGCACATGGGTACCATGTGGGGGTGTTTTTCTAGTGGGAAAAAGGCTAAATCAACAATGAAGCATTAATACTTTTTGTAATGCTCTTGGAATTTATTCCTTTGGAACTAAGCCCCGTAGGGGATTAGCGACTCGGACTCAAGCTCACGGGCTCATGAGACATAATGTGACGTTTCGTTGGCGCACTTTACACCTAACACGTCAGCATCGTCGCTAGGCGCATAATGCGTTTAAGTTACGCTCGTTGCACGAGCCTCTGCAAAGCCATTCGCGCGCCTGTTCGCACTGTCCGATCGCACGGCCAGATGGCGCACCAGTTGGCGTGACCAGATGGCACGGCCTGATCGCGTGGCCAGATGGCGCTAGTTGGCGCAGCCAGATGGCGCTGCCCGATGGCACGGCAGTTTGCGCATGGTGTGCACGGTGCGCATTGTGCGCAAGTGCGCACGGTGCGCGTTGTGCGCAAGTGCACGCAGGCGCAATTGGCTCAGGTCGTGCAGATAGCGCGCGTTGTGAGCCAATTAGCACAATCGTGTCTGTGTACGATTTGAACGGTTATGTAACGTTCTGGGACAGTTTTTTCCACGTACCGAACTTTTCGTATACCGAACGGTTACTGCGAGCGCCTATATATGTTTCTCTCCTCTCTCTCTCTCTCTCAGTATACAGTTCATAATTTCCTCACAAAATTTCTCCAGAGTTTAGAGCAGAGAAGAGAGAAACAGAGCGAGTCCGTGTCATCCGAGGAGTCAGTAGAGCAGAGTGTTCCGAAGTTCTTCATCGAACTTGTTGGTTCCTAGAAGCTGATCGTGTGGGGTGAATCTAGCTTTGAGCGCCGGTGATCCCCAGCATGTTGTTTCTTCATTCCGTCCTTTTTTATATTCTGTTCATCCACTTGCAACTCGTTCTGAACGAGTACAGTTCTGATCTAATCAGAAACTGTTTGTGAAATTTTCATTGTTGCTGCTACGAATTCATTTGTACCTTCCTCAAAGTGCTACATTTGAGTTTGTCTTTCAGAATCCTCCGGGATCTCTGTCGTGCACCTTCTTCGAAGTGTTGCCAAAATCAGTTTTTCATCGAAAAATCACGTCTCGGGACTAACAAAGACAACATTAGCCGACTTAGTATAAATAACTTTGCCAACATTTTACTCTGACATCGATATGGAAAGATAGCAAATCAATCAGCTTTCCTACTCCTAATGTCTTCAAATATAACTATTTCAGCATACCGAGGGAGCAACTTAAACTTCAGGTTTTGAAATATTGGTAAGTTTCAAAAGAATTACATCAACTTTTACAAAATTTACACCATTACACCCCGACATTAGCAAATATTAAGTATTCTAAAAGATATTCACCAACATAATAAAAACCGCCTGCGCCGTCAACATGTTGCAGCAACTCAAATATCTCAAACTTTTGGCCAGAATCAAAATAATGGCATTCAGAAAATAGCAAATTACCATCACTTACGACAACTAAAGCTTACATATTTGAGAAATATAAAACATTACCATAACCGATTCGCCATTGTCGAGGCACTTGATGGCCTCGGACTGGAACGGATCGAGCTCAAAAGGGAACTTCCTAGCCGGAGGCTTCTTCTCGCCGGTGTCGGGAGGAGAAGTCCGAGATGGGACGTAGCTATCGGGGTAAGACACGTCGTGGAGACAGGACACCCGCTCGTCAGTCCGGATCGGGCCGGACTCCTCTTTCCTCTTAGATTTGTGAGGGAACTGGGGGTCGGGATTGGGATCTTCTAGGGTTTTTCTCTTCAGGGACGACATAGAACATATAGAGTTGGGATTTGTAGAGATATGGAAGAAAAAGAATCCTGGGTTTTGGGTTCTGGGTTCGCACGAACAAAAGTAGAAATGAAGGAAAGAAACCCTAACTAGAAGTTTTGAAGCTAAAACAAATAGGTTTTTTCTAAGAGCATCATTAGTAGTTGGGACTCTCCAATGCAATTTGGAGCCCAAAATTTTTTAAAGAAAAAGGTAACTGTAGAATAGGTTGGGTTTGTATGAGAATAGTAGGAAATGATAAAGTGAGCTCCGGTCCCAAAAATTGTGTGGTCAAAAATTAATGTAGAAAAAAAATAATATAAAGTTTAGAATCTAGAAAGTTGGGCTCCAAATTGGAACTTACTATTCTACAAAACGAGTTTCTACAATCTAGAATCTAGAAATTGGGAGGCCCAACCCTTAGCACCCATGGATGGGTTGGGACCGAAATTGTAGAAATTGGGACTAGGGATGAGACTTATTATTCTACAAAATGAGCTCCTACATTCTAAATCTAGAATCTAGAAAATGGGATGGGCCTTACTAATGATGCTCTAAGGGCACCACCCTTTTTGCTAGGGGCTAGCCCAAAAATGTTTCAAAATATTACAAGTTTGCCATCAATTTTTTTTACTTGGGGCTAGTCCAAGCAAAGGTATAAATACCAACTTTTGTTTTCTTTTTCTCCCTCCCTCTACTCTTTTCTTTTCTCCCTCAACTCTTTTCTTCTCTCCCTCAACTCTAGGTCAAAGAATTTAACCCCAAGTTTTTCCCCAACCTACATTTTTTCTAATATTTTCTCTCAACTCTAGGTCATTGATTTTTATCCCAAATTTTTCCCTCAACTCTAGGTCATTGACTTCTCTCATTTATTAGTAAGTCATTGAATTAATATATGTTTAATATTTTAAACATGAATTTCACATATAAAAAGTTGAATTATGTGTTTAATGTAAAAAAATATTGAACATGGAACAACCGGGATCATCAAATGTTGTATACTCTCTTCCCGACACATCCGAAGAACACTTTGATGCATCGGAAGCCCTCTTGGTAACTAAATTTTAACTTTTCATCGGATGAAAAATCGGGTTGTGACACATAGGACTGTCACCTCTCTGGCAGTTCCGATCATAGATTAGGACTGCTAGAGAGGTGACAGTCCTTCACATATGTAGGACTGCCAAGGACCTGACAGTCCTACATATATTTTTTTGCGATTCTAAAATTTTGACAAAAGGTGCTAAAACGAAGGTCCAAACATCATTTTTTTGCGATTCTAAAATTTCGGAAGGCCGTCTAAAGGTATAGCAGTTAAACTCAGGCTCCTCAAAGATACGCTCATTTTGCGACAAACCGGACCTCGTTTCGACCTCCCAATCAAAAGTTATGGCCCTCCAAAGTTTCAACTGACCATAAAATGCACCGGAATGACCATTCTCCGTCTTAATTTACACGGAGAATGGCTATTCCCAGTGTTAAAACGTAGGTGAATGACCATTCTTCGTGTTAATTTACACGGGGAGAATGACCATTCTCCGTGCTCCGTGCTCCGTGCTCCGTGCTCCGTGCTAAATTACAGAGACTTACAAATAGGACTATCACACCCCTGGCAGTCCTATATTAAATTAGGACTGCCAATGTGCTGGCAGTCCTAATTCAATGTAGGACTGCTAGGGGGTGGCAGTCCTGATACTGGATCAGATAGCCATTCTCCGTGCTAAATTACACGGAGAATGGTCATTCTCCGTGCTAAATTACACGGAGAATGGCCATTCTCCGTGCTAAATTAAGAGTTTTCAGTTGAGGAGCTCCTCACAGAGTTTGATAAGTAGGACTGCCACCCCCCTGGCAGTCCTATACTGAAGTAGGACTGCCAGGGTGCTAGCAGTCCTAATTCGATGTAGGACTGCTAGGGGGTGGCAGTCCTGATACTGGATCAGATAGCCATTCTCCGTGCTAAATTATACGAAAAATGGCCATTCTCCGAGCTAAATTACACAGAGAATGGCCATTCTCCGTGCTAAATTAAGAGTTTTCAGTTGAGGAGCTTCTCACAGAGTTTGATAAGTAGGACTGCCACCCCCTTGGCAGTCCTATACTGAAGTAGGACTGCCAGGGTGCTGGCAGTCCTAATTCAATGTAGGACTGCTAGGGGGTGGCAGTCATGATACTGGATCAGATAGCCATTCTCCGTGCTAAATTACACGAAGAATGGCCATTCTCCGTGCTACATTACACGGAGAATGGCCATTCTCCGTGCTAAATTAAGAGTTTTCAGTTGAGGAGCTCCTCACAGAGTTTGATAAGTAGGACTGTCACCCCCTGGCAGTCCAATACTGAAGTAGGACTGCCAGGGTGCTGGCAGTCCTAACTCAAACTTGCTGTTACAGCAAGTTTCAGTCAGGACTGCCAGCACCCTGGCAGTCATACTTTAGTGTAGGACTGCCAGATCATACTCTGTGAAAGAGTTTTCAGTTGAGGAGCTCCTCACAGAGTTTGATAAGTAGGACTGCCACCCCCCAGGCAGTCCTATACTGAAGTAGGACTGCCAGGGTACTGGCAGTCCTAACTCAAACTTGCTGTTGCAGCAAGTTTCAGTCAGGACTTCCAGCACCCTGGCAGTCCTACTTTAGTGTATGACTGCCAAGTGGGTGGCAGTCCTGATATTGATACTCTGTACATAAAAAACAACAATTCATCACAAGTGCATAAACAACAATAATTCATCACAACTACATAAATATTCCACATCCAACTTAAGATTCATCCAACTACAATAATTCATCCCAATAATTCATCACAACTACAATAATTCATCACAACTACTTAAGTTTCAAAGATTCTACATTCAAATTAAGTTTCAAACAAGTACATAACTATTCCACATCCAACTTAAGTTTGAAACAAGAAAAATATCCAGATCCAACTATATATCATGCCGGGCCTTTGAACGAGACTCCCTATTGTTCATGAAGGGGAAGTCGACCATGTCGTCGATGCGATCAAGCTTGTTGGCGACTGCGACACTAGTGTCACTTTGGCAACCTCTCTAAGCTTCGGGCGCCAGTTCAAAAATTGTTATCGGACGCTCGAGAGGACGTCCCACACGTTCCTTCCGCTTTGACACGGTGGACCGTATTCTTTTGTTAGCGGCCGGTGGACTGCATGACAATATACAGTTATTAAATAATAGAAACAAAAATAGGACATGCAGTTACCCCCCGCATATGAGCATCATGCAGTTACCCACCCCCATATGTCATTACAGTACGACTGCCTGGCATGTGGCAGTCCTAATGTAAACAGGACTGCCATAGTCCTGGCAGTCCTCTTTCACAAGAGGACTGCCATGACTGTGGCAGTCCTGATTTATATTAGGACTGCCACATGCCTGGCAGTCCTACTGTTATGAGATCCGAACTGCCAAAATGAGATGCTAGTTTGTCGTGTTCTAGGGTTAGGGTTTCAACATAAAATGTGGGTTTCTTGTGTTCAAAAATTAGGGAAGAGAACAATAAAGAGATTCTAAACCTATTTTATCAAAACTTTTTCAAGAATTAAAAATATTCTAGGGTTTCGAATAGAATGTACAAAATTTTTGAATAAATTAGGGAAGAACGTACCTGGATTTCGGTTGCTTTGACTTGCATATCATCTCTTCGAATCTACGAAGGTTGTGGAAGAAATCTTGGTGGATGAATTGGGAGTGGAGTGGTGGAGAAGAAGAAATTAGGGTTTTAGGGGAGAGGGAGAGAGCTCTTTTTTTTTCTTCTTGAGGAGAGAGAGTGTAAAATGAAAATGAAAGTGAAATGAAGGGTTTGGGGGGTTGGGCTGCCCCCAGCAAATTTTGGGTGCCCCTAGAAAATTCTCCACCTTCTTGGGCTGCCCCCAAGTAAGTGATGCCCCCAAGCAATTTTGGCAGTGCCCTTAGAAAAAACCAACAAATAAACAATATTGATTTTATTGATGGATAATATAAAAAGTCATATAACTATAAATATATATAAATAGATAGCTTATCCAATTCATATCCGTACATGAGAATAAATTTGTCCGAGAAGTAAAAGTAGACTTTAGTCTAATCTTAATCCTAAATCTAATCATATCTTAACATCCAATTCAAACTCATGGTGGGTCAAACAACATGAGTTTGGCCAATAAAAACTGTAATCGCGGTGTAGGGTACAACTTTGTAAAGAAATATATCAGCTGATCAACGGAAGTCACATGTGGTAGAGAAATATGTTGTGTTTGGTTCACTGTAATATAATCATATCGTAATGGAATTGAATTTGTAATGTAATTGAGTTTGTAATCTAATGCAATTAAAATTACATTACCATGTTTAGTTGGAGCACGTAATTAAATCATGCAATGTAATGCCAATTACATTCAAGAGTTTGGTTTAACATATAATGTAGTAAAATAATTATTATTATTTATATTATTTTAACAAATATACCCTTGATAGGTGAAAAATGGCTCACAACAGAATTCGTCGGTTCTGGATATCCTGTCGTAGAATCGACGCCACGGGCAAAACCGCTTGGAACTAGGGGATCCGAAAATCAGGAGTTGGAGTAGACACACAAAGGTAACTCTCAGATTTGGTTTGAGGAGAAACGGATGAGAAAAAGTGGATAAAACGTCATCTACAAGCTGACTAACCTGCTGTGACGTTTCAGACTTCGATTCGACGGAGTTTCGGCCCAAGTAGCGCGTCGTGCACCTCTCTAACGACCGCAAGGTTGCTCCCTAGGGTGGAAGATCATGTTGAGAGGGTCGTGTGAGTGGTGGTGATGGCGCAAAATTTAAGGAAAAATTGGGATTTTGAGAAGGAAATGGGGTCGGCTAGGGTTTCGGGTTTGGAGTGGTGGTCGCTAGGTTTGGAGGGATTTATGGAGTAGTGGACGGTTATGAGAGAGGGGGATGGTTAGGGTTTGATAGATTTATATATATTTAGTGCATGGGCTTTGGTTTGATCTAATTTGGATAGGATTTAGTTCTCCAAATCATACTATTATTAATAGGTTTCCTATTTTGGTTAGATGTTTGACCAAGCCAAATATATAAGGGAATATTGCATATGGCTGCACTTAAGCCTCTAAACTTCTCTTAAATATATTTATACTTGGTTTTGGTGCTCCTAGTTAGGCTCTAGCTAGTAGGGTTGACTAGGTTAGGGTCCGAATAGCATTACTAGTCAAATTGGACCCGAAAAATCAATTTAATGAGTCTCATGTGCCATTTGCAAATAAGTAGCACATAAGAACTCGATTGGATCGTGTCACAACCTGCACCCACTGTGAGGGTACGAGTACGTAACAGCGCCCAGCCTACGTCGTAGTATCGGCGGTAGAACGTTATTCTAGGTCACTATCTAACAAACAACTCACGCAATTATATAATGTACTTGTCAAATCTCAACTCCGAACGGAGGACAAGTATAGATATAATGAAATCTCAATCACAGTCTAAGCACGATATGATAACACAGAAGTTTATACCTAAGACTAAATAATAACAACAAAACCAACTACTAAATAGTAATAATCTCAAAACAAAACATATCTCAACTTATTTACAATTTAAGTTCTAAAACATGAAAACTAAACCAAGTCAACTAGCTAGTCTCCCGATCACTCTGAGTGTCGAGGCCAAAGGTAGCTAAACCATCTCCTGGTCCATAGTAAGTAGGGCAAGTGTCCTCAGGGCAATCATCTGTAAAATTTTCAACAGGTCCAGTCAAGACAGGAACGAGTACAACTCATCAAGAAATCCCAAGTAAATGACAGAGAACTATAAAGCAGTTATGGACAGTTGTATTGATGAACATGGCAGTTTATATTCAGGTGATGGTATAGAGAGACAGATAAAGTACAAAGAAAGTAAGGTAACTAAAACAAGAGGAGAATCATGGCAATAAAGACTGTAAAATAGAATCTAGCTGAACTAGAGTAACATGGTATAAGTCCAGACAATAAATGTAAACAAGTGTAAAAACAAAGTAAGTCCAGACAACATGAATCTGATACCAGGTGGTTCCAGTACAAGATGATTCCAGTCAGTGATCAAAGATTCCAGGATGAGTCCAGACTATACTCTAACAATGTGTTTTAAAATATCGAGATCGACATGTAAACGGCTATAGGTAATCCGGCACAACACACACTTGGTCGGGTGTGAGATGGCTATCATTCCAGTTTGATTCCAGTATGTGGGGTGATTCCAGAATTGGGATATGCCTACATGTCTTACTCAAGTATTTTCCCTCCCAGCAAGTACAAGTGAATCCAGAATACGACACGAGAATCGAGATGAGTCCAGCCAAACATGATGATACCAGCAATGATTCCAGAATGATTCCAGTAATAAAGCCAACATGATGATACCAGCAATGATTCCAGTAATAGAGGCCAGACAAGATGGTATGTGTGTCACATACATGAATCCAGAAATATCCATACGTGTTGTAACAGAGAATCATATAAAACTAACTAGAACTGAAGTACAGTAATTGACAAATAAATGAGAGAAATACCAGAGAATGTACTCGCCTGATACTCTGAAAAGAGTAGTGTAATATCAGACCGGAGTCACAATGTCCTAAATAGAGTAGTACAGGTCATGATATGTAAAATACAAGAAAATGAAAGACACAATGCAGTCTATATGATTTCTAGGTCAAATTAGGTCCAAGTCAAACTTTGGTCATCCTTGGTCAATTATACTAGTCAACTAGGTCAACCCTAGTCCAGTCCAGTCTCACTAGGCCTAACTAAGCCTATACTAGCAACCAAACACCATCACAAAGTTACAAATCAACACACATTATATATATATCATAAATATACATAGACATGGGTTAAAATCAAATAGATACATTATATATACATGTCAATATTCTACATTACCAACTTGTATTCCTACATTACATTTACATATACATGGATGCATTCTTACACATCCACATTACATGTATACATTCACATCATGCATACTTGCATTACCTACATGCATACCTATATGCATTCATACCTATATGCCAATGCATTTGATTACCTACATGCATACATATTTACAATGCATATAATTAGATATCATGCAAATATATTACATAATGTATCCTACATGTATATTGCATATATTATCCACACATTGCATAACCTATATTACATTACATTATCACACAAGGTTATATATATATATATATATATATATATATATATATATATATATATATATATATATATATATATATATATATATATATATATATATATACACACATACATATACACATATAGAAAGATAGGGGGGACATTGCATATGTATGTGTGTAATATAGAAATCAATGTTTGTGTGTAAACATATGTGTGCATAGAACATAGGCTATAGGTGTGTGTATGAATATGTGAAAGAGTGACTACATGTGTGTGTAGAGAGTGTCATGTGGTAGCAGTAGTGTGTGTGTCTAGAGTACATGTGTGTGTGCATAACATGGTTGCACACTCTCAGATTTAACAGTGCATCTCAGTATATCCATTTCCAGATTTGCATAGTGTGTGGGTGAATAGATGTGTAATAGGACTCAATAATTCAGTGTTCTCAGATGCAAATCATAGGTTCCAGGTTAATGTGTAAGTCCATGATTCTCAGGAACAAGGTGTAAAGTGTGTTCAAAATAATATGTTAATACATGTAGTGTGTTAGCAATATGTATTCTCAGGTTTTATAGGTTTCAGTTGCAACAACAGTTGTACACATGCATTCTCAGGAAACAGGATAACAGTTTACAAATTCTCAGATTTCAGGAAACAAGCAATGTGTAATTGTGTGTGTAATGAACTCATTCTCAGATTTTATAGGTTTCAGTTTTTGTTAGCAATCCCAGGTTCTCAGGATATCTAGAGTACAAGTGTGTGGGTGAGTGTAGGAAACCAACATAGGTTCTAGGAAAGCAGTGTAATGAACATATGAATCAATGTGTGCAAATATGTACTCAAAAATTCAAAACTGTGAAATGTGTGTAGATTAACATAGAAATCATTGTGTGTGTATCCAGTTTCTCAGGAAACACAATGGCAATTCAACTCTCAGGTTTTAACAGTGTAAACAACTCAGAAATTTAATGTATCCAACAGTTTCAGTTGGACAACCCAAATGCAAACTCGAAATCAAATTCTCATGCCAATATTAAAACCCAACATGTAAGTTAACTCTCAGCTGCATCTAGGCTAATAAACATTCCATTTAACCACACAAATAGTTTAACATATTAAAATTCTCAGAAAATACCCTTGACAGTTTGTATCAAAAAACATAGGGAAAAATTCCTGATTTTGAAATCCAATAACAACTGATAATTAAAAATAATGGTTGGTAATTGAAGACACATATGTGATTGTGTCGTGGGGTGTCCCAGTATCCAAGAACTGGACACAAATCGTGTCCAATCACTCCATATACACAGACACTGAAATTGTGCACTGACAGCGTCGTGCACGCATGTCGAGTGAGGTAGGGACACGTGTGTCCCACCAAATGTGTCGTGGTCGTGCACATAGGTAGAGGGGGTCTAGGGCTAGGGTTTGGTCACCCTGAGTCGTGTCCAAAACATGTCTTCGTGTGACACGAAGACAGTGTCAGTCGCCTATGGCCGACTGTGCATCGACAGCACGAAATCCGTGCGGCTCAAATATCTTCCAAGCCACTAAATAAAATCCTACGAAATTTATACCATACATGTCAGTCATCTCGTGTACGTACACACCAATTTTGGTGTCACCATGTGATGTGTCCAACGAGAACTCGGACACGGACAGCAGGACACCCGACCGAGCCCCCGTGCTACGTGTCCAGTGCATATTAGGACACAAAATCGACACAAAACCCGACTCAATCTTCATAAAAAGTAATGCACACACACATAGATCTACGTATTCATGTATGTAATTAGTTTTACAAAAATTGAAAATCGAAAATCGAATCCTAAGTGGCATTTTAACAAACACTTACATATACACTATGACACGTGTCCGATACGGACACCAAACGGACACGATTTCTAACCAAATTCTAGGGACAGCTAGGGGACACCTAGATCTAGGCTAGGATGCAAAGAAATCAGAATATTAGCACAGTTTGAGAAGTTTTACCTATATGTGCCAATAGCAAAAAAAGTTCCAAATTAGAGTGTTCCTCTTTGCTAGCTCGGATCCCCAAATTGTCCGAAAGCTGGGATTACTCTCCATAAACAGAAAATAGGAGAGTATTAGGCTCTAATGCAAGAAACTAGAGTTAAAAAGGAATTAAAATAAAGAATCTATGGATTGGGGAAGAATAGCCATACCTTTCTTTTTTCTATGTGTTCATTCAATACAAAAGAGGCAAGAACTCAATGAGAAGATTATTTATAGGGAGGGGAATGACCTAGGAGGCTGGCCACATTGCTGAAATTAGGGTTAGGGTTTAGTCTAATGAGCTATGGGCCTAGTTGTACTAGTCATGAATCAATTCACAAGTCATAAGTCATTGAACCTATCCCTATTTCTCATATTTCAAACTTGATTTCTAAATGACTAACTTAGGTTGACTTAAGTTAGACTAGGGTCACACCATGCTAACCAAGTCACTATAGCTAGGGTCAACATCTAGGTTAGCCTACAAAGTCTCAACTAGTCAAAGTCAAAAATAACAATCACCACTCCAATAATTAACCAAATAATTCTAATAAGTCAAAATGACCAAATTACCCCTAGGCTAAAAATGATAAATAAATATCCCATCACATGGTTAGGCTCTAGGTCAGACAGTCTCTAGGGTTTCACTAGCAGCACATCAATCATAACTCATGACTTAAAACAATTTTAAATTGATTAAAAATCTCCAAAATTCATAATGTGATATAAATATCAATAAATAATAATTATAAAAGTTCAAAATTACCCTCATTTGAAAAACTGGATGTTACAGATGGTACAACCTAGGCATGTGCATTGTAGACTCAAAATGGATCAAAATCTTATATTGGGTCATATGGTTTCGATCTATGTCAAGTCCAAAAATCAAATTGGAAGTTGGCTTAAAAATTACGTAAATGGCTCAACTTGACCTAAGTTGGCCCGAAATTACACAAAATCAAAAGAATGTTGAAAAACAAAATTAGATGGGACATGATATATCAAACTCAAGGTGGACGAGTCTAGAATTCAAATATGGAACTGGATTTGAGAAAACAATATTTGTTGTGCTTCCAAAATCAAAGCTACAGTAAACTACTAACATAGTCATTATTGACTTTAATAAATTAAAATATCTATATAAAATAATTAAAAATAATTATAATAAGATCCAAAAATCAGGAAGCTTACAACCTACCCACCTTAGAAAATTTTGTCCTCAAAATTAAAATAACATAATTATATAGAAAAATCTTATCATATGAATAATTAGGCTATGACTTACCAGTATCTACGAATAAGTGGGAATAACGCTCACGCATAGAATCTTCACACTCCCAAGTTGATTCTCCTGAAGAATGGTGCCTCCATGCAACACGAGCCATTTAATCATCTGCCCTCTGAGCATCTTTTCACTCGTATCCAAGATATCTACCGGCTGCTCCTTGTATGATAAACTGGATTCCATCGTGATCTCAGAGTGATCGACAACATGACTGGGATTAGTCACATACCTCCTCAACTGCGAGACATGAAACACATTATGCACTCCCTCTAGTGATGGAGGTAATGCAAGACGATATGCCACTTCTCCTACACGCTCAATAATATCGAACGGTCCAATATACCTTGGACTCAACTTTCCTCTACTCCTAAATCTAATGGTGCCCCACGTCGGTGGAATACTCAGAAATACATGTTGTCCTTCCTTGAATTCCAGTGGTCGACGATACGTATCGGCCCAATACTTCTGCCGGTCTTGAGCTGCCTGAAGATGACTTCGAATCTGCTTCACTTTCTCGACTGTCTACGTCATAAGCTCTAGTCCAAGTATCTGTCGTTCTCCAACGTCGCTCCAACATATAGGTGATCTACACTTCCTTCCATACATTGCTTCATATGGTGCCATTTAAATACTAACTTGGTAAATATTATTATAGAAAAATTCCACCAAGTGTAACTGGTCTTCCCAAAAGCCTCCAACGTCCAACATGCACGCTCTTAACATGTCTTCTAGGGTCTAAATAGTGCGCTCTGACTGACTATTCGTCTGTGGATGATACGAAGTGCTGAACTTGAGTCTCGTACCCAAGCTCTCCTGTATACTCCTCAAAAAATGAGAGGTGAATCTAGAATTCCTGTCCGAGACTATACTAAATAGTACCCCATGAAGTTTTACAATTTGCTATATGTACAAGTCAGCTAACATGTCGGTGGACTAACCCCTTTGAACGGCAAAAAATATACCGACTTTGTGAGTCTATCCATAATCACCCAAACTGTGTCCTTCACACTAGGACTCCTCAAAAATCCAGTAACAAAATCCATGGTAATATGCTCCCATTTTCATTCAAGAATGGAAAGCGGTTGCAACATACCTGCGGTCCTCTGATGTTCTGCCTTTACCTGTTGACATACCAAGCACTTTGCTACGAAGTGTACAATCTCCCTCTTCATACCATGCAACCAATAGTACTGCTTTAAGTTCCGATACATCTTCGTACTCCCAGGATGAATATAATAAATAGAACTGTGGGCTTCACTCAACAACTCCTGCCTCAGTTCTCCATTTGGAACATAAAGGCGATTCCTGTACCTTAATGTCCCATCCTCATGAATATGAAGTCATGCCTGCTCTTCATCTTATGTCCTATCGTGAAGTCTTCAAAATCTTGCATCTGTAGGTAACGCTGCCTTGATTCTATCCTCCAGTGAAGACTACACTTCTAAATTGGCAAGTACTCCTAACCTCTACAACATATATTGTTGTCGGCCAAGACTCTACGGTAGCTATTTTCTCCTAATCAATTGATAGTCCCTCTTCCAAGATAATGTGTCCCAGAAAAGGAACTCTATCAAGGCAAAATTCATACTCACTAAGCTTGGCATACAATCACTCCTTCCTCAATAATCCTAACACAACTCTAAGATGCCCCTCAAAATAAAATAAGCTAGGAAGAAAAAAGGGATTAAAGTGTTTACTACAAAAGAATTCCAATACGGCTAGTCGTACCATTATATCATAAGTATAGTGTTATAACTTATTCAATGATACCCGTCAGTTCACTTCTAGCAAATTCTCCTAATAGGCTCTACGCATCCAATATTCAGGCACTCATACTCGACTCATAATATCACTAGGATCCATCTTTAAGAAACTTACCCGTTTCTAGCTACCAAATATCACAATCACACCAATAATATAGCTTAATTATAGTATATAATATAACTATAAGGTTTGTCTATTTTAGTCATTTGATAAGTAGAAGGTAACGAAAACCTAAGGTTGGGTCAAACAAACCTATATATCAATTTCAAACAACGGTATGGTCAAGCGAAGCAGGAAGGTTTGTCGAATTATTTCCAAGAACGGTATGAGGCCAAACACGATGCATATGATGTAGTCTAGGTAAGATTCGAGAACCATATATCTCCGTGATTATGTCACATGAAGTTACTGTCACGCCAGTGTGCATCTGGCTGCAAATAACTTCCTTGTTCCATAATACGACGGATGACTGCAGTGCACATCTGCTATGCCAGTAATACAGGTTCTTGAGCTTATCTTGGCCAAATCCTAAAAAAATGAATTAACTTTGTACGAAAGTACATAAGAAGAGGTCAACATGCATAGGATATGATTTAAGTAGAGTTCGAAAAACATATGTAGCCATGATATTGTTATCTGAAGACCTGCCTCGCCAGTATTTCTCTGGCTGCAAAACTTTAATTCCGTAATACAAGAATAAATATAATTTCTCAAACTTTTCCTTCAACCAATCCATAAAACACTATCCAACAACTTAGCAGAAAGGAACGAAAAGAATTACTCAGGAAGTCAACGGGAAAAGGATTTAGTAAAATTTTGAATAGATAAAAACACAAAAGCAATCATGTTGAGAAAGAAGATAATAGGGGTGCAACTCGAGCGGGTTGGGTCGGGTTTGAGGTCAACCCAAGTCCAACCCGATGAATCATAAGCCTAGCCCGAGCCCAAGCCCGACCCAACCTCGGGTTCAATATATGAAGCCCAAGACTAAGTCCGGAGGAGCGGGTTGGGCTTGGGTTGGGTCGGGTCCATCGAGTTTATCGGACTCTAATATAAAATTTAAAATAATTTTTAACAAAAGTAATATTAAACACATAATCAAATAACAATCAAGCCTTGATCGTTACAAAATACAAATTGAAATGAGAATTCTTTATAAGGAGTTAAAGAGTTTGGATGGAGAAATTTAGGATTTAACTTTTTATTTAAGAAGCATGAAATATATATATATATATATATATATATATATATATATATATATATATATATATAATATATATATATATATATATATATATATGTATATATATATATATATATATATATATGTATTTTGGGTTTTTGGTTCTTTGGGTAACCCGACGCATGAACCCAAGCCCAACCCAATTTTTAATCGAGTTCAAATATTTTAACCCGAGCCCGAACCCGAACCCAAATATCTTCAACCCTAACCCAACCCATTATCGGGTTTACCCGATTGGGCTCGGGTTTAGCCCGCCCGAGTTGCACCCCTAGAAGATAACATGAAAGCAATCATGCAAAGAGTCTCAGAGAAGTCTATATTCCTAGTTGTGGATGAATCCTCAAGTTCTATTCTTCGATCGGTTGCAAGCTCGTAATAGTACGACTATCCTGGATATAACTACGACTTCGCACAATTCGCTAAGACTCCACCTGTACCTATGACTTCTAGTATCTATGCCTCTGCTTTCCTTATATGATAGTAAGGGAAGATACTGTAGGACTGATTGTAGGAACGAGTTGTAAAGCGTAATACTCTAGAGGGGGGGTGAATAGAGTAGACAGCGAAAATTAACTATTTAAAAATATTAGTAACAAGATCACAGATAATATATCACAGATATGTAAATGAAAAGTAGAGAGTAGAGAGCAAACGCAAACACAAGGATGTATACTGGTTTTCCACTTGTGAGGACTAGTCCAGTCGGAAGAACTCTAGCTTCCAGTTGAATCCACTATGGAAAATCACCACAAGTTTTCATCCGAAGATCTTGCAACTTCTACAACACGAGCTTTGATCCGAAGTACTCGACCAACTTCAATTGTGAAGTGTGTAACTTCAATCAAGCCTCTGATAACAAACACTCTGAAACTTCTAGATTGTACCGCACTGGCAAATTGACTAGAGGATTGTAACTGGCTTGGGATTTAAAAATGAATAGCTCAGAATACTTTGGAAGAAGTAGTAGGCTTATAGAGAAGAGATATGAAAGTAAATGAGTGAGTTAAAATAATCGAAATCCTTCTCTATTTATAGTTTTTCCAAAGGCAGAATTTTGACAGAATTCGGGCAGAATTCAGACAGAACTCTATGAGAAAATCTTGTGGGGATCCGTAACTGCAGGAAGACCAAGTTCAAAAAGCAACGTTCACTAACCGAACTCTGGCCGAATTCTGTCCGAGTTCTGTTGGAGTTCTGTCAGGGTTTTTGCAAATTGGTTTTTGGACTTTTTGAAAAGTCAGGCAGTTAGGAAGTAGTTTGGGCTTTTGTAAGTGGGCTTGTTTTCAAAAATGAAAGGGTATTTTGAAAACATTTCTTGGGTAGCCTATTTGCCAGTACGATGCAGTGTACATCGTATTCCTAGACTCAATAAATATGAAAAATACATTGATGAAATAGGAAAACCAAGAGCCCTTTGATGACGCCTTTCTTTAAATATTTGAGCAGACTAGAAGACGTCTTTTTCCTTGACGGCGGTCGTCCAAAGATAAACAGATCTGGAAATCTGAATACCTTTCGGGGGCTTCGCCCCCGAACCCCTGACGGGAGGCGCTGCCCCCTCGACTCCTATCCGCTAACCGGGCAGCGGAACTCCCGATGCGAGGCCCTGGATAGGTCGTTAGGCGGTTCAGAGAAATCTTCTTGTATAACGCCGTCTTTGGCCCATCAATAATTCTCTATTGCATATGTCCTGGTTTGATCATGCTTACAGCATATCTACAAATACATGTTAGGCAAACAAAACAACATGATACAAGCATAGCAATATGATATAGAATATTTGGGACAATGCTAATATAAGACAATGCTAAGTTTAAGTAGTAACATAATAGTCATTACATGAATATTAGTGATGGCATTATAGTAAACTTAATTAATTAACCATATTCAAAAACATGATATAATCATTGGGCTAACAGATACATCCATTACGAAGATTTGTCTTGCTAGCATGAATAATAAGGATTATGGTAGAACATAATCAAACTGGATGCAAGTCAAACAGTCAAGTGAGAGTTCGAAACGAAGTCAAGGAATGTATCAAGCATATGGATATGATCCTATGGGTCTTTCCTACGCTAATTGCAGGCTCACATCAGTACAGTAACGTAATCGAAGTGATTAACGTAGACCTGTATGGGCCACCACAAAAATATGTAATGCCAAGTCCCAAATATGTAGGACCAGGTATACGAATACATGCCAGCAGCACTTTACCAATGGGCCAAGCTACACAACGAGCCCATTAGCGAAATACTTAAGCTGTAAATCATGATAACACCAAAAAATACAACATATTCCGCAGGTATATACATCTAATCACATCCACAGAGTCCACAAAGAGATCAAAAATAAATAAGGAAATGTCTCAAATATCCAGTAATAAAAGTAATGAAGTATGTGCGGATAAAATATTCTGAGACCACAAAAATAGAAACAAAGTACAAATCAACTACAAGACTGATGAAAAAAAAAGGAAATAATGTAGCAAGACTAAATGTCAAGATAATATGATCACAAAAAATCCTCTGGTACTATCTCGTCCTCCTGTGCCGGTACGCCTTCGGTCTCAGCTTCCGAATCGTAAACCTCCGGGTAGTCTTCAGCTTCGTCTAAGCCTAGGAAATAGCCAGGTCCTCAGAGGACTAAAAAGGTGCATAATATACATGCCAAGGTACAGAAATAAAAATATGAACTAAGGCAATCTATTGTATCCGTCTATGTGTTATGAAAGTGAGATACTTTTCTAGAATACCAGACCCCTTCCACTAAGGCTCACTAGCACCTCAGCAGGAATTGTCCCCAGTACCTGTGTCGTGGCACCAAGGACAATCAATTCTCGAAAGTGATAATCCCTTACTCTGCTATAGAGATAAAGGTCACTAAACAGTGGACCACATGACAATAGGTCTGATATTGTAGTCAAGTTCTCCCTAATTCCCATGTCTAGAATCTAGTAATGTCAAGTCTGTACAGTCATCTCGAAAGTAAAATAATTATTATTATTTATATTATTTTAACAAATATACCCTTGATATATATATATATATATATATATATATATATATATATATATATATATATATATATATATAACCAAATCAAATAAAATATCACAACGTATCATGTAAAAAAAAGTAACATTCATACGGTATCATATAAACCAGAACATTCAATAAACTCCATTCAATCTCAGAAAAAATATCCAATGACCAAATTGTTGGCCCATTGGTCATAGTCATACTTGATTTTGATAATCAACATCAACTTTGATCGATATGCAAATAATACACAACTTTGGTCGATACTCAAATCCACAATTTATACTCCCAACAACATACAATGTTACCCAACTTGACACACCTATCTGCAAATCGCCAACTACAGAACTATCCAAAGAACCTCAACTAAGAATGGTGAGCCCTATAAGAACTGAACTAGAGGTACTAGGGGTATCTATATCCTGAGCTAATAAGGTGATAGAACAGAACTCAGTGACAATAGGGTTGAATGATAGAGACGATATATTAAGAACCAAGTTAAAATATAATCTGATAATTATACACGTCTACCCAAAATTATGTTACCCAAAATCCTTGTCATGCTATGTAACCCCAAATTTACTGAATTATTAAATTTTGATATTTTTCTGGTATTTTAGAATTTTATAAATATTTATCTATGATTTGTTTTATGGAATATTAATTCTCTAGTAGTAACAAGATATTTGTTTATTAATTATTCTAACTGGTTTTCTTAATTTCAATAAAGCAATGTTTTAGTATAAGTATTATATTTTTTCTCCCAAACTATTGAACCAAGCATCTTGCTTGTGTTTCCAATTGGAAGAGCACAGCCAAATGCCCTTTTTTGAATCTCCCTCCAAATCCTTTCCTATCCCCAAGCAAAAATAACCCTCCACTCTTTTTAAAACCAACTGTCCCCTCTCTTTCTTCATTTTCTCACTGGCTCAAATCACGCAAAGAGCGGAGCTCTGCTCGAGTGAACTCAGTCGCCCTTCCTCTTCTTTCCTTTCTTCTTTCCAAAGTTCTTAACCCTAATTGTGGAAGACCGGAGCCATGGCGGAGGCTCCCATTTTGGAGAGAAGCGACAGCGGCTAGATGCGACCTTCTCCGATGGCGCAAAAGCTTATCCTTAAAATTGATGACGAGCTCGTTCTCTGTCGCTCTCCCGACGGATCGGTAGTTTCCTCGACGACGAGGTCGAACAAACGTCTCTTCTCTGACTGATCGACGATGGCAGAGTCTCGACGCTCGTAACGAATCTCGATCGATCGTTCTAACTCCACAACCCTATGGATCACCGTCGGTGACGAGTCTCTACGCCAGCAGTGGTAGCGCAGTTGATCAGTGTATTCTTATCCATTTCTTGTTTCTTGATCGATTGATCAATTATTGTTCTCGAATTTAGTGGTGATTAAGTCGTTCTCCGTTCGATCTGGAGTGATCCAAAGTGTTTCTGTGTCTATTTTCTTGAAACGTCGATCCAAGAGAATCAAATTAAACTCTGATGCATGTTTCTTGTTTTTGAGCCCCAAGTGCTCGAGATATTGCTTCTGAACACTTGAATACTCTGATTGGTTCGAATCTTGACATGAGGATTGCTTCCATATCTGACATCACCCTTCCTGGGTTCAAGATTACTCTGTAGATTATCTGGATATTGGACTTAACTATTCCCCCTATAGAAAAATCAGGCAAGTACAACGACTCGAACCCTTTACTCTATATTTCTGTCTTGCTTCATGTTCTCATATTGACACGTTGTACATACGATTGTTCATCGTTTATTGTTCAGTGTTCTTTACTTGTACATTGGGGTGGAGAAATACTACAGATATGTGACCAATCCTATATTAGCTAGGCATTGACTAATAGCTTAGGTCTCACATCGTGCACGTGGGACTCTAAGTCGTACCATTATTCATGTGCTCTTGTATCTTGTACTACCCCAGCCGGTCATATATTCTGATAGTTATTTCAAATGTATGTTACACTGATAGTCTAGTTCATATATTGTTCTGGATCTGGTACTATAGTTTCATCATTTTTTATGTACTACAGTTACATGTTCTGGTTCTTGTACCATGGTTCATATTGTAGTTCATTATTCATGCATTTCAGTTTACTTTGTTTAGTGTTTCTTGTCGGGGTTGTACTTTGCTCTCTTCCTGACAGGATACGTTGCAGGTATACTTATGGATATTGCACCTCTTATGGACTAGAGCTTGAGGCCATAGTGAGCAGGAAGGACATAAGATTCCAGAGTTTTAGCTTAGTCATTTTCTAGATTGTTTAGAGACTTTACTTTTGGATATTGTTTTGAGATTCCAGATTTGTATATTTTATTCTTGTTATCGGATTTGTCTCCGGATGATATTGTATTGACTTGGTGGATTGTGGTGATCTATCTGGGATCGTTCATAGTAGCTATGATGTTTTACTTACATTATGATTTAGAGTTTTCCTTAGTATTGTACAGCTTACTTCGTCGTGTCCATCGATGAAGGCTGGGCGGATCCAACTCGTATCCGATTATTCGGGAGCGGATCGTGACATATTTTTAGTGGTGGCCTATGCAGGTATGTCCTAATAGCACTTAGGCTATAAAGTGCTATTGGGGGACCAGCAAAACTAAGGAAAACTCATCACAGCATAGGATCCATGGAAAATAGTTATGGGTATAGTTTTACTAAGTTTGCTTATTACCCTACAGTTAGACCTATTTAATCAATTCTCTATTTTTCAGGATAGTTTAGACACGAACACCGAGATTATCAATTTCCCTGCACTTGAGACTTCTGAGATTATTTCCTATATACATTTTGATAGTATAACTGTTTGATTACTAATATTTGATATGTCTTTAGATTTTCTCTTAGCACGTAGAATTTTTCTAAAATTTCTTTATTGTTGTTCAATACTTTGTTTCCAATTCGAGGTTTATTAAGATTTGTTTATAGTCACTTTGTCTTACCATTTGTTTTTTTTATAAAACTCAATGTTTTCTAAAGAACAGATACATCATTTTCTATTATGATTTTGACTTTGAGAACTTATTGAATTTTCATAAACTCCTTTAAAATTTCTATGGACAAAGTTGAGAAAGTATCCGATGACCTACTATGATGTGGCAGATGCGCACTGCAGTCATTTATTTGGATTATGGAGACCGCGGGTTCACTGCAGCTAGTTGCGCACTGGCGAGGCATGAACTCTAAGTCGAAGTAATTTCAGGTATTAATAGGTTCTTGGATATTATTGAGACGATGTCCTAAAATCATAAACTTTTGATCTCTTGAGTTATTCCGATAACATGGATAAAGTTGATAGAAATATTCGATAATTTATTATTATTTGATTCATTGAGCCAAAGGTTCACTGCAGTCAGATGTAAACTACACTGACGAGGTAGGGACTCTAGGTAAAGTGATTTCGAATATGTCTAGTTTTCGGATACTATTGAGATTATATTCGTGTTATACCATGTTTGATCTCTTATCGTCATTGCGAACATTATCGAAAATTATCTTGATATTGATCTTATGTGAAATCTCAGCAATTGATTCCATTTTTCTTTTGATGTATCCTAGAAATTTATTATGACCTTCTTTCAATATCTGTTAGTCCAATCTCTTTCATGGTTGATTCAGTGTATTGCATATATTTTGTTAATGGTCCCATATTTTGAATTTTCAAAATTCTTTGTTCTTAGTCGCATCATTTCTGTAGTTAGCGTATTTTAGCACTTATCAATGCCTAAACAATTTTGACAATATTTTTACTAAAGTGTGTTTAAATTATTCAAAATTTTAGTCATAGCCGTCCTAGTTATGCCTAAACGATTTTATTGGATTTAGGTCATAATTTTATGACTATGTCATTTTGGTGCTATTTTTACTATGCCTAAATTGTAATTTTTCTCATGTTTAGGATTTATCATGCCTAGATTTTTAACTTTGATCATTTCTAGAGAATTGTGATTTTACTTGTTCGGATCCTATGTTTAACTAATCATTTTAAGTTTTGGATTTGATCATTCTTATTTGTACGTATCATGTCATCTGAAATTTTGAGGATGAAATTTTTGTAAGGGGATAGATTTGTAACCCCACATTTCCCGAATTATTAAATTTTGATATTTTTCTGGTATTTTAGAATTTTAGAAATATTTATCTATGATTTGTTTTATGAAATATTAATTCTCTAGTAGTAACAAGATATTTGTTTATTAATTATTCTAACTGGTTTTCTTAATTTCAATAAAGCAATGTTTTAGTATAAGTATTATATTTTTTCTCCCAAACTATTGAACCAAGAATCTTGCTTATGTTTTCAATTGGAAAAGCACAGCCAAATGCCCTTTTTGAATCTCCCTCCAAATTTTTTCCTTTCCCCAAGCAAAAATAACCCTCCACTCTTTTTAAAACCAACTGTCCCCTCTCTTTCTTCATTTTCTTACTGGCTCAAATCACGCAGAGAGCGGAGCTCTACTCGAGTGAACTCAGTCTCCCTTCCTCTTCTTTCCAAAGTTCTTAACCCGAATTGTGGAAGACTGGAGCCATGGCAGAGGCTCCCATTTCAGAGGGAAGTGACAGCGGCTAGATGCGACCTTCTCCGATGGCGCAAAAGCTCCTCCTTGAAATCGACGACGAGCTCGTGCTCGTCGCTCTTCCGACGGATCGGTAGTTTCCTCGACGACGAGGTCGAGCAAACGTCTCTTCTTCGATCGATCGACGACGAAAGAGTCTCGGCACTCATAACGGATCTCGATCGATCGTTGCAACTCCACAACCATATGTATCACCGCTAGTGACGAGTCTCTACGCCAGCAGCGACAGAGCAGTTGATCGGTGTGTTCTTATCCATTTCTTGTTTCTTGATCGGTTGATCAATTATTGTTCTCAAATTTGGTGGTGATTAAGTCGATCTCCGTTCGATCTGGAGTGATCTAAAGTGTTTCTGTGTCTGTTTTCTTGAAACATTGATCCGAGAGAATTAAATTAAACTCTGACGCATGTTTCTTATTTTTGAGCCCCAGGTGCTCGAGATATTGCTTCTAAAGACTTGAATACTCTGATCGGTTCGAATCTTGACACGAGGATTGCTTCCATATCCGACATCACCCTTCCTGGATTCAGGATTACTCTGTAGATTATATGGATATTGGACTTGACTATTCACCCTACAGAAAAATCAGGCAAGTACACTAACTCGAACCTTTTACTCTGTATTTCTGTCTTGCTTCATGTTCTCATATTGACATGTTGTACACACGATTGTTCATTGTTTATTGTTCATCGTTCATTGTTCATCGTTCATTGTTCAGTGTTCTTTACTTGTATATTGGGGTGGGGAAATACTACAGATATGTGACCAATCCTATATTAGCTAGGCATTGACTAATAGCTTAGGTCTCATATCGTGCACGTGGGACTCTAAGTCATACCATTATTCATGTGCACTTGTATCCTGTACTACCCTAGCCAGTCACATATTCTAATAGTTATTTCAAATGCATGTTACACTGATAGTCTAGTTCATTGTTCTGGATCTGGTACTATAGTTTTATCGTTATTCATGTACTACCGTTTCATGTTCCGATTCTTGTACATAGTTCATATTGTAGTTCATTATTCATGTATTTCAGTTTACTTTATTTAGTGCTTCTTGTCGGGGTTGTACTTTACTCTCTTCCTGACAAGATACGTTGCAGGTATACTTGTTGTGGATATTGCACCTCTTATGGACTAGAGCTTGAGGCCATAGTGAGCAGGATGGAGATAGGATTGCAGAGTTTTAGCTTAGTAATTTTCTAGATTGTTTAGAGACTTTACTTTTGGATATTGTTTTGAGATTCCAGAGTTGTATATTTTATTCTTGTTATCGGATTTGTCTCCGGATGATATTGTATTGACTTGGTGGATTGTGGTGATCTTTCTGGGAACGTTCATAGTAGCTGTGATGTTTTACTTACATTATGATTTGGAGTTTTCCTTAGTATTGTACAGCTTACTTCGTCGTGTCCATCGACGAAGGCTGGGCATGTCCGACTCGTATCCGATTATTCGGGAGCGGGTCGTGACACGCTAGTAAGCATAGCTGCAATAAATGATTGAGTCCATAACTAAGTATATACCTCTATCATCATGTTATCTGGAATTCTCAGTACGCCAACCGGTATGGCTGCAGAAAACTCTAAACTCCATAATTAAGATAGGTATATCCAAAATCAGGCTCTACGTCTTTGCCACGCTAGCTAATATGATTGCGATAAACTCTAGACTACATAACTAAAGCAGACGTTTTATCTTTCATACTGTTCTCATCAAGTATGTCATCCGGATATACCTTAATTTAGTCCATAAAATTTATCTTGATACAAATCAAGTCAATAACGAATGCTAACAATCAAATTCAACAACGAAAGAGAGAGAGTAGACGAAAATAAGTGGAAACAAATTTTTGAGATATAGTGAGATTCTCAGGGGTCGTCCCAGGAATCTCTCAAGGAGTCCTAAGCTGTGGTTGAGTACTCTCCTATCTTAATACCCTATTTCCTATATCCTATCACAGGCTTGCAGTAGTACAACTAAGCTGTTGCACTACCACGACATTGCTCTAATTACGAAGCCTGGTCTGTATGGGCCACCATAAAAATGTGTCACGACCCACACCCAGAAATTGGGCATGAATCATGGGCACGTCCAGCCTACGTCGAAGTGTCAGCAGTAGAACGATGTATAATCACAATATGATGAACAACCAACGCAAGACATACATATTCAACTCCACTTGGGAGGACAATAACACATAACCAATCAATACTCAATCACAACTCTAACAAGAATCACTAGATACACGATTACACCCCCTAACAGTATCATCGATATATTTATGTGCCCAATACCTGGATTACACCCATTAACCCCTCCTTAATATTAAATCAAACACCTACATCTTATCCTATTTTTTATGTTGATGATAGAAAGTTTAGAAGTTAGGAGGATTACCTGTAGACGGGGTCCTAATGGCGCTTCACCACGCAACAGATGGTACAACAACTTTCTTGGAGACTCAACTTCTGCTTCTTATCGGTTCTTGAGTTTATGAGGGTTTTGAGAGAGGATCGGCTAGCCTCCTCCCCTTCCTTATACACCTAAACCAATGGATATGCATCAAACTCTAAAGGGATTATGAGGAATCGAATTTGAATTCGAAGCCAATTCAAATACATGGGTGTTTAAATCAGTCGGCCAAGAACATATTTGATTTCATATTCTTTTGCACCAAGCCCCCTAGTATTTTAGGTTTTACAAAAGCCCTCCTTTCCTATGATATTTAAACTAAGGTTTAATAATGAATATATATAAGTATTTAAAAATTTATACTAAAATGGGAAAAATTTGGTCTAAGGGTTTACAAATATGCTACCACTCGTCGTCTTTATCGTACAAATACTTCAGATGCTGATCAAGACATATTTTTATATTTTATTCTATATTTTTTACTTTATTGAGTCTAGAAAAATATGAGGATGATCTGTTTGGCAACTGGTTGTTCTACTGAACTCCACTTTCCAAATAGTCTACCTATCTACTCCACATTACATACTAAGTCTATACCCAATACCCAATAAACAAAAAGCCAAATATAAATAAGCAATCTTCATGGAAAGAACTCTAAACGAGTTCGTCTCGAGTTCGGCCTTTAGTTTGGTCCGAACTCTGTCGGAGTTCGGCCAAGTTAGTTCCTGAGCATTTTGGTCTTCCTGAAGATCTGCAACCAATTTTTAAATTACAAAAAATGTTGACCCGAACTCATGCCGAGTTCTGCCGACAAAAATGTTATAAATAGAAGACAAGTTCCCATTCCAAATCACTCAATCATTCTTCTCTTCTCTATCTATTCAAAAGTATTTCAGATCTCTACACTTTCATATCTAGCCTTTAACAACTCCTAGCCAAGCCAAGTTCCTCTCCGGTTCGATCTAGAGTTTGGTTCGAGTTGTAAAAAAGGTTTTTCGAAAATGTTCCAGTTTTCAAAGTTTGTCTTATTTGAAGTTGCGAGTCCTACAGATGAAAACTCGTATTGTAAGGAGCTCCAAGCACTCGGTTTAAAACTTGTGCCATAGTGGATTAACATCGAGCAATAGTACTCGAGACTAGACTAGTCCTCTCAGAGGGATACCAGTATACATCGTTGTGTCATGAGTTTGTTTTTCTGATGCTCTTTACTTAAAGCATTTAATTTTTATAGTTTGCTATCATCTGCTTAGTACCTTATACCTGTGATATTGCTTATAATAATTTTATTTGGTGATTATCTCCTACAAAAATACCTTTTTATAATACTTGAAAAATTATTATAACGGTTTATTCATAAACGTTACAAGATTTCATAACTCCCTTATAACGTTTTACACGTGTAAAACTTCATGTATAGTTTACACACATATATCGTTTATAAATAAAAAATGTTATGAAAGGTCTAAAAATGAACGAAAGAACGAAAGACCTAATAGCAGCCCGCGCTCTTCCCCGCTCTCCTTTTCACTTGAGGTCTCATTTTTCCTCTCCCCTTCTTCATCGGATCCCTCCTCAAGATTGTCAAAGCCCGAGACACCATCGGCTATGATATGAGCCCGATTGGATGGATCGATATTCGCCTCGGATCTCGTCGAGCTAGCCATTGCTACAGACAAGGAAAACTGGAAAGTAATGACTAAGGAAAGAAAATACAATAAAAAGAAGAGGCGGCTAGGGTTCTAAGTAATTCTATTCATTGAAAAAGCAAAAGCAACCAGACAATAAAGTAATTAAAAATCAATCTCCTCTGCTACTCTGTTGCCTCCTCCTATTTATAGAAAGGAGGTAAATTACAGTTATTTAGTTAATATCGTAGCTAATGACTATGCTGAGCTGGCTGCCACAGATTGGTTATAACTAGTGCAGAGTTGGACCAATAGGAAGAGTTGCCCCCAAGACCTCATTTGAATTCAAATCAAATCAAACGAAGAGCGGATTGAATCAGAAGAAGGAGTTGGCGAGGAAACACTCCTAGAGATCACATAGCTTATGGTAAGTTTCTAACATTCCATCCCCCTTAATTTAACCTTGTCTCAAGGTCAAAATACAGATACTTCCTAATGAACTCCTCGTATGTAACCCAGGTGGCTGTATTGTCATCTCCTTCCTGCCACTGCACGCGTAGGTCGGCAGCTGCCTTGCCACTGCGCTGAACCAGCCTTCTCTCCAAAACCCAGTGAGGTTCCAGTATGACTTCGTCGACCAGTGAGGGTACTCCTTGCTGCAGGTTGGCCCGAGGACTGATGTGTTTCTTCAGTTGGGAGACGTGGAAAACCGGGTGAACTTGGGATTCGACTGGAAGAGCCAATCTATATGCGACCTTCCCCACCCTCGCAATGACTTGATAGGGACCGTAATACTTGGGAGAGAGCTTTGAGGTCGTCGTTGGGCCATTATTATCTGCCGGTATGGTTGGACCTTCAAGTAAACCCAATCATCCACCTCGAACTCTCGATCAGTGCGATGGGCGTCTGCAAACTTTTTTATCCTTTCTCGAGCTAGCATCAGGTTATCCTTGAGGAGTTGGAGTGCGTTGTCTCTGTTGGCCATCATCTCTGCGACCTCAGGGTCTTTGGGTATATCTGGGACATAGGTAAGCAAGTTAGGGGGAGCCCTGTCATATACCACCTCAAAGGGAGTCATCTTAGTTGAGCAATGCCAGTTCGTATTGTACCAATACTCTGTCCAACCCAGGTACTTACTCCACTGCCTCAGTTTTTGACTGCAAAAACAACAGAGATATCCCTCTATCACCTTGTTGGTGACCTCCGTTTGCCCGTTCGATTGGGGATGATAGGCCATGCTGTAGTGGAGGTCCGTTCCTTGCAACTTAAACAACTCCTTCCAGAAGAGGCTGGTGAAGAGAGGGTCTCAATCGGACACGATGGACTTTGGCATCCCGTGTAGCTGGCAGATCCCATCCATAAAAATATAGGCTATAGAGCTCACAGTAAACGGATGTGTCAGAGGAAAAAGATGAATGTACTTACTCAATTGATCCACGACCACCATTATAGAAGTGCAGTTGTGACTGGAAGGTAGGCCATCAATTAAATCCATCGACAAGTCTTCCCAAATTTCTTCGGGAATGGTGAGTGGCTGAAGGAGACCTGCAGGGGCCATCGTTTCTGCCTTACTTCTCTGGCAGACTTCACACCCACGAATGTACTCCTTCACTGCCCTCTTCATCCCTTTCCAGTAACAGGAGCTTCAGAGTCGTTGCAGGGTCTTGCTCATGCCCGAATGCCCACCTGATACTGAGTCGTGATGCTCCTTGAGCATTAGCTCCACATAGATAGAGTGGGGGTCGACTAATAGCTTGTTTTTATAGAGAAGCAGTCCATTCCTGAGCACGTATTTATTTGGGTCGAGCTACCTTAACTCCCATTTAGCAAATTTTCTTTGGTAGTACTCTGAATCCTTCATCTCGGTTCTGAAGTGGTCGAGCCATTCAGGAGTCACCGAAGAAATTGCATTCAACTATGCTTCTTTCCTTCTTGACAAGCTATCGGCTGCCTTGTTCTCCACTCCCTTCTTGTACTCCACACGATAATTGAACCCATGCAATTTTAGCACCATTTGAATTGGGCCTCCGAGTACAATTTCTAATCGAGCATATACTTGAGAGCCTTATGGTCCGTCTTGATTGTAAAAGTGGATCCCCAGAGGTATTACTTCCATTTTTTTTACTGTTAGGAGAATAGCGAGCATCTTCTTCTCGTAGGTAGACAGTGCACTGGCTCTCTCCTTAAGTGCTTGGCTAAGGAATGCTACGGGTCGACCCTCCTACATTAACACCGCTCCGATCCCGCGATCTGAAGCATCGCACTCTAGCGTGAATTCCTGGTTGAAATCGGGCATTCTCAGCACAGGGGCTCACGTGAGGGCTAGTTGGAGCTCTTGGAAGGACTGGTGTGCTTGGTCATTCTAACTAAATTTTTTGTTGGTGTCCAGCTTCTTCAACAGATTGGTTAGGGGGGCTGCCTTGGTTCTGTAGCTCTGGATAAACCTTCGATAGTAGCCGGTTAGACCAAGAAACCCTCGAAGCTCTCGGAGGTTGGTGGGGACTGGCCAATCGAGCACTGCTTGGACCTTCTCCATGTCGACCTGTACTCCTCTGTTGGAAATCACATAGCCCAAATACCCAATCTGTTGTTGGAAGAACAAGCACTTGCTGTGTTTCACCTTGAGGTCGTGCTCCTTTAATCTCTGGAGTACTTTCTCCAGGTGTTTGAGGTGAGTGGCTTTGTCTGGGCTATAAACCAAAATATCGTCAAAGAAAACTAGTACGAACCTTCTTAGAAAGTCTCTGAATATTAAGTTCATGAGAGCTTGGAATGTAGAGGGTGCGTTGGTTAGCCCGAAGGGCATAACCCTGAACTCGTAGTGGCCTTCGTGTGTTCGAAAGGCTGTTTTGTGGGTGTCTTCTTCCGCCATCCGCACATGGTGATAGCCTGCTCTGAGATCGAGCTTAGAGAAATACTGTGCTCCGTGCAGTTCGTCGAAGAGCTCTTCAATAAATGGTATCGGATACTTGTCTTTGATGGTGTTCTGGTTGAGTGCTCGGTAGTCCACACACAGTCTCCATGACCCGTCTGCCTTCTTCACAAGGGTCACCGGGGAAGAGTATGAGATGTTACTATGCTTAATTATACCAGAGCTGAACATTTCTCTTACTTGCCGCTCGATTTCATTTTTTTGTATATATGGGTGTTGATAGGGACGGCTACATACTCGTTGGGCACCGGGAATCAAAGGAATTTTGTGGTCATAATCTCTACTAGGAGGTAGCTCCGTGGGTTCAGAAAATAATATACCATACTTCTTTAACCGGGAGGTTAGCTCGGGAACTGCTTCTGACTCTTCTTCCTTCTCTCGTTCCAGAGTACATAGTTGTATAATGAAGATTTGAGCTCCTTGCCGCAGGTCCTTTCCTTCTGGTTCTGCCATGTTATTAAGCAGGGGCTGTATCCCTTTGAATTGTTGCACACCTTCTTGTCCTTCAAACTTTATAGTTAATTCATTGAAGTTCCACACTATATCACCCAACGTTCTCAACCAATTTGCTCCCAACACGATTTGGCATCCTGATATAGGTACGTGGAGCAGGTCTACGACTATCCTCTTGTCCTGACATTCGATGGTAACCTTCGAGCTAAGTCCTTGGCTATGAAGCTTATCTTCGTTCTCTACCACTACTTCAAATGCCTTATCTTCATTCTTGGGAAGCCCTATGCTCTCGCAAAATTTACTATCCATGAAACTGTGTGTAGAGCCAGAGTCGACTAGTATCACCACTGGCTTCCTGTTGAGGGTACCCATCATCCTCATGGTGGTGTCGTGGTTCATTCTCGATAATGCTTGTAAGGATATGGCAAAGGTGGGATCTGTGCTGATCATTCCTTCCTTCTCCTCATTTGGCCTTGGCTCGTCTTTGTCTTCGTCTTCGTCTTCAGTGGACATCATGTAGAGTCGTTTCTCCTTGCACTTGTGCCCCTTAAACCATTTCTCCTTACAGTAGAAGCATTGTCCCAGACCCTCCTTCGAATTATTTCATTTGGAGATATTTTGGTAGGAGGTTTGGTATATGTAGGTGCAGTGGTAGTAGGGATAGGTATGTTACCCATTTTCTTGCTGTTATCTCCAGTCAAGAGTGTTGTTGAAGACCCAGGGTTATAGTTCCTCCCTGTGGATTGATGAGATTTGTAGGAGTTTTGAAGGGCCAACGACTTGGCTTCATAAAGTCGGGCAAGGTGCATTGCAGTTGGAAGGGATGTGGGGTTGGCCACTTGAACCTCGTACTTGACCTCCTCTTATAATCACCCCATGTACTGGCTGATGAGGCACGTTTCACTGAAGCCTTGGACCTTCTTGCACAACCTCTGAAATTGGGCGTCGTAGTCGGAGACAGATCCATCTTGCTTCAAACTTTTTAATTCCATCACATAATTTGTGAATTGGGAAGGCCCAAACTCTAATTTGATTTCGTGACAAAACGAGTCCCCCTTTTATCCTGATCAGCCAATTGAACCAATTGCTGCTCTTCCCTTCATTTGTACCGAGCAGACTCGAACCCTGTCTCCTTCCATGACATTGTAGTAGTTGAGATAGTGTGTCACCCTCAGTAGCCATTCCTTCACTTCAGTAGTGCTATTATAGTCTGGAATTTTTAGTCTCACCGTCGGTTGCCCCCATCCTTGCCCAAGGGAAGCCATCCCAGTCATTCCCTACTGATTTCCCCCGAATGAGGAAGAAGTTAATGGAGGGCCAGTGTAGCTGACAGTGTGGAAAGGAAATATGGAGATGTTAGGGGGTCTATTCTGGATTCTAGGGCTAGGGTTGGTTGCTTGGTGGCCAGGAATGGGAAATTAATGTGGAGAGTTGTGATGGGCATTAGGTGTGGCCGGGGTGTTAGATGGGATGGACATGGAAGAAGGATTTGGTGCATAGTTTTGGGGATTGGGGGCGGCCGTAGGGTTGTTGGTGGCATATGGCTGGGTCTGAAAATTGTTAGGGTTTTGGAAGTTGGGGTGGAAATGGCCTTGGACCTGTGAGTTAGGGATGGTGTTGTTAGGGTTTGGCATTTGCGGTTGTGGTAGAGAAAATGGCACCTCCATCGTCACCACCCCAGGCTCCACTTCTTTCCTGGATCTGCTCATCTCTTCCAAAATCTTGTCGACATTATCACTAAGAGATTGGAATTTATCGTCCATTGTTTGGAACCTCTGTTCGATGGCCGAACTAATCCAGCCTCTGGAGGAGCCCTGTTGAGCGCCGTAACAGCTCGAGCCATGCTCCTCGCTTGCCTCGCCCACCATCACTAACCGCTCTGATACCAAGTTGATATGAGCCCGATTGGATGGATCGGCATTCGCTTCGGATCTAGTCGAGCTAGCCATTGCTACAGACAAAGAAAACTGGAAAGTAATACTAAAGAAAGAAAATACAATAAAAAGAAGAGGCGGCTAGGGTTCTAAGTAACTCCATTCATTAAAAAAGCAAAAGCAACCAGACAATAAAGTAATTAAAAATCAATCTCCTTTGCTACTCTGTTACCTCCTCCTATTTATAAAAAGGAGGTAAATTACAGTTATTTAGTTAATACCGTAGCTAATGACTATGCTGAGCTGGCTGCTACAGATTGGCTATAACTAGTGCAGAGTTGGACCAATAGGAAGAGTTGCCCCCAAGACCTCATTTGAATTCAAATCAAATCAAACGAAGAGCGGATTGAATCAGAAGAAGGAGTTGGCGAGATAACACTCCCAGAGATCACAGAGCTTATGGTAAGTTCCTAACAGGCTAAGAGTGGTATGATCTCTTCTCCTCTTCTTCATCTAGATTTGGATTTTTGTTATTGCTTTTTTTTGGTGATATGATAGCTCGCTGCGTTCAAAACCCTAGCAAGCTCCCTTCTCCCTCCCGAGCAAATCCTCCTCCCTAATTACTTAATTTTTCGTGGTAGTGATCCCATTGGATGGCCTCTACGAGGGATGCCACCGCTCCCAAACTCCCTAAATTTACCACCAACACCGCCTACCCCCGCCGTCGTCACTCCACCGACGGGGACGGCACCGGCGGCTTTCCATCCACTCCCGCTCCCTACTCCACCTATGGGCAGCGCAGTCCAGGCCTAATACTCTGGCGCCGCCCCTCCCCATCCGTCTGCCTTCTTCTTCCCACTTTCCGTGTGGGGATCGCAGGTCCGTCGTGCCCCCGATTCCTCGACTCGCTACTGGAAATTTGGATATTTGCATCTGTCAACTTTAAAATACTCGATTTTATTGCTTATATGCCTATAAAAAGCTCGTAATTGCAAGTGTAGCTTGAAAAGTTGTTGCCTTTTTATTAAAGGTCTTGAAAATTTTATTGTATGCGCTTAACTGGGGATGTTGGTCGCCAATTATTCAGTTTTCTCTTTGAAATTTTATTTAGGGGATTTTTGCATGTGTAGCCCTTTTAAAATTCTAAAATTTTTCTTGTATATTCCTATAAATTCCTAATTGCATGTCCATCCTCGAAAATTTATAATTTTTATAAGGTTACACTTGTTAGAATTTGTATACATCTGTTGTATTTTAAATAATTCCTTATTGTTTTTTGATCATTAGTATGCCCTTGGCCTAGCTCTCATCAACTTGAGCCTGACATTTAAAAATTTGTAATGAGGGAGTGGAGTTTGCAGATTTACAAGTAATCCACCGGAACTACATCTGTTGAGCAAAAGGTTAAGTTGCTAACTTCTGCAAATTTGCGTGACTTCTTAAAATTATATAAGCTCCCATACTAGAATGTCATTTGATTTATCTATATCTAGGGGTATGTCCTTTGTTATTGCTTTTTAGTAGGCAGCTTGTTCAACATGCTTATATTTTTGTCACATTAATTCTTTAATCGATATTGTATAATTAACTGGGCTAATATTCTCCTTTCTATCATGAAGTTAGAAAATATAACAATTGGATATTTTCTTTCCTGCTTTATCTGGAATAATAATGACTGCATCGTATATTATATTTTCTGACCATGTCATAGCTTAGTTGAAAGGTGCCTTCAAACCATTTTGAAGTTTCAACTATAGTATTTATTATACATGTATTTTATCTAATAAAATGTTGGTAGGGTCATAGAAACTAGAAACCATGGATGTCCCATTGAGACATGGTTTCTTCTGGAACCTGACTTATAGTCTTAACACCAATAAGGATCTGCTTTCTTATTTGCATTTTTCTTATTATTGTACTATGTTATGATCAATTTGTGAACTGCTTATGTTGTTATTCATGTTTGCTTCATCAATTTGTGAAGCAATTTTTTTTTTCTCTATCCAGTCTTAGAAAATTTATTTAATGGTTATTGCTATGTTGCCTGAGACTCTGGTCGGTCATATAAAGTTTGATCATAGATACACAACCAAAATCCCAACAATTGTTAATATATTTTCCTTATCTTTTTAGTATCCATTTTTTTTTGTCGAGAATTTCTTACTCTTGTAACTATTATTCCCTCAAATTTGTATTTGCTTGAGAATATATGAGAGTTCAATACCAACAACAGAATGCATTTTGCCAGTTTTTGACTGGTGCACCTCGCCTTCCAATTGGTGGTTTGGCTGTATCGGCATCGGACATGTATTTGACATAAAAGGGGCACTCAATGCTGCTTTCTCATTGCATTGTTTCTATCATGTTGCGTTCTATTTATTTTATGCATTCAACAATGATTGAATGTTAATGTGCTCATGACACGATGCAGACCATTTCTCAGGTAGTTTGGTTTGGATTTTCTTTATTGTTTGTGTTGGCCCATTGGTCATGGTCGAACCTGATTTTAATAATTGATCTAACCCTGTCTCGATATAAGGGCTAATTAGATATTTACGGAGAACTTCTATCATACTGTTCAAGGCTGAAGCTGTTTTGCCACATGAGTCTGTATTTCAATATTCAATATAATTTTTATATTTATTGAGTCTAGGAATACTTTGTACACCGAGTCGTACTGGCAAATAGGCTACCCCAAAATATTTTTAAAATATCCTATGATTTTGAAAATAGTCTATTTTACAAAAAGCTCCTAACTGCTAACACTTTTCAAAAGCCCAAAACTCAAAATACGATTTACAAAATTCTCCAAAAATTATACTCTGGACACCAACAGAGTTCGGCCCGAGTTCGGTCTGAATTCTCCCCGTGTTCGTTTGGTGCCGTTGGATTTTGAACTTGGTCACCCTGCTGTTATGGACGCAACGACTATTTGCCGAGATTCTTTCAAAGAATTCTGTCCGAATTCTGTCCGAGTTCTGACTTTGGAAAACCTATAAATAGAGAAGAATTTCACTCATTTCAATACACAATTTCGCTCATTTCAATACAAGATTTCTAAGCTCTTTCATTTTTAAATCCCAAGCCAGTTACAACTCTATAGTCGATTTGCCAGTGTGGTATGGTCTAGAAGTTTCAGAGAGATTGTAATTAGAGGCTTGATAGAAGAAAGACACTTCACAATTGAAGTTGGTCGAGTACTTCGGATCAAAGCTCGCGTTGTAGAAGTTGCAAAGACTTCATATGAAAACTTGCGATATTTTTCCATAGTGGATTCAACTGGAAGCTAGAGTTCTTCCGACTGGAATAATCCTTACAAGAGGAAAATCAGTATACATCGCCGTGTTTGCGTTTGCTTTCTGATCTTTGCTTTTCATTTACTTGTGATATATTATATTTGATCTTGTTTCTAACAATTTTTTAATTAGCTAAATTCCGCTGCCTACTCTATTCACCCCCCTCTCTAGAGTATTGCGCTTTATAATTCGTTCCTACAATTTATTTTTTTCTTATACTTGTTATTGGGCCTGTAACATTACATTTATTAATAGAGGTTTATGCGTGACCCCTTAAGATCTTCTTCCTTTTAAAGTGGAACCATTTTGAGCCATAGCCACGCAATATTAGGATTCTGGTCGGTGAGAGTTCTTCTCTTGTGCCTTCTCACCATTTCACTGTGGCAATGCAATTTTAAAGATGAATAGCAGCTCTTTGCTCTTCATCTACAGTTATTACATTTGATAGTTCTCTTTTGACATAATTACTAAAATGCCCCATTCCTGGGCTTTAAGAAGTTTGTTTCTTCTTATTTTTTTGATTGCATAAGATGGAAAAATTATTTATTTTATAAATTATTGTTTATTCTGTACATATACATGTTATACTGACATATTTTAGCTCCTCCACTACCTATTCTCTATTAATAGATAGAACTCTGACATTCTATGTACTATTAAAACATTTATGTAGGGGAATCTACCTGTAAATGTATTACCAGTCACTTATCCTCAAAGTCACAACCAGGCTATGTACTCTCCAGATAACTTGCCCAAAACTGTAGCACAGACATTGATTCAGGGGTCAACTACCATGGGCATGGACTTTCATCCTGTCCAATAAACTATTTTTCTTGGCGAGCTTTCAGTTGGATGGTGATTATATGACATTTTCCATGTTTTAGTCATTTATTGACAATATATATTATTCAACTAGTAAATATTGTCTTGGGACTTCTCTTGCCTGAACTTAGACTTTGCCTATCATGACTTAGTTGGTACAAATGTGGATGATATTGGATTATGGGATGTTAGTGTTAGAATTTCTTCTATTTTCTTCTTTGAAAAATTGTAAGAAAATAAAATATGTAAATTGTTACCGGCCTCCGGGAAAGTCGTGCACGTAGTACTGCCCTAAGAGTTAGCTCGGGTCTATGTACAGACCATATCTGAACGCTCCTAGTGGTAAAATCTCCGCTCTACCGAAATCTCTTTGCCGTACACGACTTGGAGAGAGTGACCCCGACTTAGCTCTGCCCAGAGCAACAATTGACGAACAGTATTTGGAGAGAGACGATGAATTTAGAAGGAGAGTTTCGCAATCATCTTTTTCCATGTCAAAGAGAGAAGGAGGAAACCTCATTATATAGGTTATTGCCAAAGGATGGAATAATAAGGATATTAAAATAGCCTATTAAATTTTAACGTTACAAAAATTGTAGCACATGATAAAAATGTGATACATTGAATCTGGACATGATTCAAACATTCAAAAGTTATAGAATAAATAAATTGTAACGGTTGAAAATAAATGATGAGGAAATTTGTTTTTGTAAATAGTAGCAACAGCTACAACAACCCCCCCCCAAAAAAAACCAAGTTCCAAAATAATAGAGGAAAGAAACGAAAGAGGAAAGTTAAAGGTAAGAAAGATTTCTGGGCAGTTGAATACTATGCATAAATGAGATGGACTACAGCCTTGAATCTCACGTAGTGACTATTGTCTTTATCTGAAGAAGAACTTGATGGACTACGCCTTGAATCAGTATTCTTGAACTAGACTCAGAAATTAGCACACATAGTACGCTAGAGGTACTTGGGTCTATCGGGTGGCGCGTTTGATTGGCCATGCACATTTTTACACATTCATGAGAGTTGTCTAGGATCGTCCTGTCCTATAGTCGCGGCCATCACGACCTCTCATATAGGTAAGTCCTCAAGGGTTGGTAATAGGAATCAACCTTGCATATCATGTTTGGACTTATTAAGAGTTTTAAAACTCACCCTATCCATATCACACAAGGAACACTGTCACCATAGGGATGGGATATTAATGTACACATGTACAGCCTCTTGGACTTTTATTTTAAAGAGAATTTAATCTCAGGTCAGTGTTCCATAATAGTCACCTAGTCCAGCTTGTTTCTACCCATTGAACCGGCTTCTTGGGATCTCCAGTCAGACTCGGTTGGGTTGCCACTGCTGGTGACTATACTATGGGCTTAATCCCATCCCCCTCGATGATTCTAGGATCAATGTCCTAGACAAACTCTTCGTCAAGAGTAAACAGATTCTTCGTCAAGAGATCTGTAAAGTTTTTTAATGACTTTTATAGTCAAGAACCACAAATTTGTCCAATAGGCTCTTTATTGACTTGAAGTGCAGCTGCAGGTGCCTGTTCATCTTAGCATTCACAGAATCATGTTTTAGTAGTTCTATAACAGATTTATTATCACAGTTTATAAAAATTGTAGGAACATGATGAACAGAAATAGGTATATGCATAATGAGATTTCTAAGCCATTCGGCTTCTATACAGGTAGTGTCCAAAGCTATCATTTTCGAATCCATTGTACTTTTGGCAATAATGGTTTGTTTACATGATCTCCAGGAGATTGCAGCTCCTGCCAGGGTAAAAAATATATCCAATTGTGGATTTCACATCATGTGAATCAGTTATCCAATTTGCATCGGAGTAATCTTCAATGATATCGGGGTGTCTAGTATAATAAAGTTATAATCTAGAGTACCCTTAAGATATCTAAACACTCTGTCCAATGTAGTCCAATGTGACTGATTTGGGTTACTAGTATATCTACTTAGTCTCCCAATTGTAAATGTAATATCAGGTCTGGTCCTATTTGTTATGTACATAAGGGACCCTATTATTTGTTAATATCTATGTTGTTCTATAGGTGATCCTTCATTCTTACATTTTTTTTCTTTTCTTTTTCAAAGTACTCAAACATTTTTAGCATATTCTCAATTTAATGTGTTAAGGATAGAGCATAGCCATCTTTCCTATTGGACAGTTGCATTCCTAGGATCAGGTTTTATTTACCTAGGTCTTTCATATCAAGCTGGTTTGAAAAATAATTATTAATTTTATTTTTACTGTTCCAGTGAAGATCCTAGAATAAGGATATCATCAACATACAATCATAAGTTAGAATACAAATATTTGTCATATTCGTTTGGCACAAAACCAAATTCTAAAATGACTTTGTCAAATTTGTTGTGCCATTGCTCGGGAGTTTGCTTTAGGCCATAAAGAGATTTTACTAATCTTCAAACTTTTTTTTGGCCTTTAGCAATAAAACCTTCAGGTTGCTCCATATAAATCTTTTCTCTAGATCTCCATTTAGAAATGCTGTCTTTACATCCATTTGCTGGATAAGTATATCATGAATGGAGGCAAAGGCCAGAAGGGTTCTAATAAAAGAAATCCTAGCAACAAGAGAGTAGGTATCAAAATAGTCTAATACTTTCTTCTGGGTAAAACCTTTGGCTACTAATCTAGCCTTGAAATTCTCTATAGTACCATCGGTTCTAAGTTTCTTTTTAAAGATTCACTTACAACCTATGGGTTTGCTACCTAAAGGAAGGTCTACTAAAAACCAAGTATTGTTCTCCATAATAGAGTCAAACTCATTGTTAAGAGCTTCTTTCCAGAAAGGGGCATCTGGAGAGGATATTGCTTCTTCATAAGTTGAGGGATCATCCTCTATCAAAAGTGTGAAGAATCCTTCTCCTAATTTTTTTCCAGTCCTTTCTCTTTTACTCCTTATAGATTCTATGTCTTATTCAGGTTGAGAACTAGTTACTTGATCATGAGAACTAGTAGATGGAGTAAGAAAAGGGTTAGAGGAAGATGAAGGGGTTCTATCCTTGAAGGAAAAAAAGTTCTCAAAGTAAACTGCATCAGTAGCTTCAATAATTGTGTTATTAGATATTTTATTTACTTCAGAATGGGTTACAAGAAATCTATTGGCATTGCTATCTAGGGCATATCCTATGAACACAACATCTACAGTCTTAGGTCCTATCTTCCTCTTTTTGGTTCATGAATTCCTACCTTAGTTAGACATCCCCGAACTTTGATGTAATAAATTTTAGGGGTTCGACCTTTCCATAATTCATATGGGATCTTATCATTGGTCTTACTGGATATCCTATTAAGGATATAACAGGCTGACAATAATGTAAAACCCCCAAAAATTCTACTATTTTTTTTTTAATTTTTTGTACTGATTTAAAATTTGTATTATACGTCGTATAGTCGTATTTTACGTCGCGCACGAAAATTTATTTTTCGAAATTGCTCGACGAGTGCAATTATGTGCGAGCGTACATATTTCTTTTAAAAATATTTTTTTCTATTTTGTATCAATTCAAAATAATATATGTAATAGTCATTTTAGCTATCATACCAAAATCTCAAGCTCATTATTTTATTTATTTATTTATGCTAGGCCCTTCGTTTATAACAATTATTTCTTGTGCATACGTGTATACTTCCTAAATATTTTACTAGTTTATTTTCATTAAAAATATAATTTTCGAGATTATTAATATTAATATTTTTATTATTCAAAAGATATTTAAAAACATTTATTATTTTCGAAATTATTAGTATTGGTATTTTTGAAAAAATATTTTTGGAGGTCATTATGGCCATTTAAACCTTGATTTGATTTTTGAATTAATTTAAAAAGATTAAATTGATATCCATATTGGAATTTGATTTATCCCATTGGTTTTAAACTAAAAATTAATTTAATTTAAATTAGATTTGAATTGGATATTTAATTTGAAATTTGGATTTGATTATTGATTTATATCAAATTGGGTTTTTAAAAATCCTAATCCATATCTAATTGAGAATTCCCACATCCTATAAATAGGCAGGTACTCCTCCATAATTTCTACCACAACCACAATTCCACAATCCCAAAATTTGTGCATCGTGTCGGTGTTCCCTGTTCTTATTCATATTATACAAATACATCATTCTTCGTGCCGGACACACCCCGACACAATGAAACCTATAATTTCGACTTTCCGACTGTTCTCCCTAGCATAGCTCCGTCCCATTGCCATCCCACCACCTCTATCGTAGGTTCACGACACATCCCCGCTTCGCCACAGTGCACCACAACACCCACCACCACCATTGTCACCATTGTCGCAACCACCCCCCGCTCTCCTCCCGATCTCCACTGCCATAAACTACCAACCCGACCACCATCGTGGCGGCACATCCAGTGCCCGACCCACATCTTCAACCACCTGAACCCGGTCCATCAACCCGACCACCACCAGATGGGAGAAAGGGAAGAGCCTAACCTGACAGATCGGCGAGCGCCGACCCCAGCCATGGACCGCCTCTCCAAAACGCACGACGAGCCACCAAGATCACTTCTCCGCCCGGAAGACGGCGCTCCCTCCAACGCCTTCCCTCTGCCGTACGATCACCGATCGTGCCGATTTCCTCCTCCAGAGTGGCCGACTCCTCCCCGCTGGCGCCGGCGCACCGATCGCCGCGTCACCAGCTCCCGACCACGGTGGCCGGCCGGATCACCCCTCCACAGCGCTGTCACCGCTTGGGGAAACCCAGCGCCGGCGGCCAGAGCTAACCCTCCGCCGCCTCCGGATCCCATCCCTGGACTCGCCGCCACGGACCCCGGTGAAACCCCTAGGCCGGCGCCACCGCGCTCCACTCTCCACCGCCAGATCCGCCTCTCCTCCGCGCATCTTCGACCACCGCCTCCGAGCTCGGGGAGGCACGACTCGACGCTGCGGTTTCGACCACCGCCGCCGCCTCGGACTCTCCGCCTCCACCAAAACTTCTTCGCCGCCGCTCCTCCTACGGAGCCGCGCGCCTACCTCTGCTTCCTCCGACCTTGGGATCCACGCCAGCCGAGCCCACCGGTGGTGCGCCGCCCGGCGTCCGCGAGCAGCAACTCCGCCGCGCCAGGACATCTCCGCCGAGCCCTCATCGGTGAGCCTTCGCGCAACCCGCGGTGAGACTCCCCACTCTCTTTCCTCCCAACTCTTTCACTCACTCTCTTTGAAAGGAACAGAAGAGGGGTTATTAATAATATATTATTATTATTATTATAACTATACAGTATTAATTATTAGTTAACTAAGATTACTATTACTATTATTATTTATTAATTTATTATTCCTATGATTATTATTATTATTATTATTATTATTATTATTAGCATTATTATTTCTGATAATTACATTATTATTATTATTATTATTATTATTATTATTATTATTATTATTATTATCAATTTTATTTAATAAAAGAAATTTTTACTATGCTTACGATATGTGATTAGTATTTTATTGATAAATAGCATTTTTGTCATTAATATACGTAATACTGTGGGAATTGCCAAGAATATATTATTATAGTAATTTTTAGCTAATTTTAAGAATATTTTTCCACCACAAAACTTATTTTGACAAACGAATAAATTAATTCCTCAAAAATTATTTTAACTAATAAAATGGTAGTTTCTAAATTAAAAACTCATTTTTAATTTATGTATTTATCTAAAAAGTTTTGGACTAATGAAATATAGTTTTCAAAGTATTATAAATATTCTTACAAAATAATATATGTATTATTTACACAAAATCCATCGGTTATCAATTCTTGATCATGACTAAATCGTGCCTCCCTATTTTCTCATGGATATCGGACCCTCACATATCAACCATGGCTATTGGACGAACAGGACTTGTTGGATCATTGCACCACACCAGGCGTAACAGCAGGCAAGACACCTTGCCTTTACTGTTTAAATTTTCTGCTCAATACCATGCATGTTTTAGTTGTTTTTCTTTAATTTATATGTAAGTGCAAATTACTATATTTTATACAATTGGCTTAGAGTTAAGGGACTACCGTCAAATTTAGTGTGTCTCATTAACTTGTCACGATTTTACACGAGTTGTGTGTGAGAGTTGTGAGTATCATATAGAGGTCACTTGCGTGTAGGCTGATCCCCCGCGCGCATGCGTTAGGATATAACTGCCAATAGATTGTGTAGAAGACTCGACAGTTATCAAGGATTAAACAGTGTCGTGGAGTCGACACATGTGTAGTATCATTGGGAGGAGGGGACAGTTATTAGCGTAGGGGCTACATTTTACTTTTACACACATCTTGGACCGAGGGCGACTCTCATGAGCACTACCTTCTGCCCAGGCCGATAGCGTCTCGGATGAGCGCTACTTGCTGGCCACTTTCTATTACTTGCTTGCGTGAATCCGTTACAGCCCCTGCGTAAACGTTGTCCTCAAAATGTATGTCACATAGAATGGTTAGGAACCTTTACTCATGCATACTTTTCTATTGAGCTTATTTATTCAGTTTATTGGCATGATATTATGTGTCTTGTTACGTCCCTCTGAGGACCTGGTTTTTCCCCAGGTGTGTGTTCATGTTTTCTACAGGTGCTCTAGCTAAGGCCATTCCTTCCTTCGTGATTACTGCTTTTGGACTTGTCATTGCTTCGCTCGACCAATCACTTTCTTTGTATATTTCTTTTCTATTTAAATTAGTTGGTAGTGGACTTTGTCTCCGCCCAACGATTGTATCATAAATATTCAAGTTGATTTCTATATTATTATTCCTTTCATTGAGGATGAGATTTAGTTGTCTTGGATTACTACATTTACAGTTTATGTATACATACGAGGTCCATGTATTTCGTATGTATACAGCTGGCATGTCTACGTACTTGGTCCTACGTATTTGGGACTGGGGTGTTACAAATAAGGCTTCTCCCCAAAGATTATCAGGGGCACCTGAGCTGAGAAGCATGGCATTGACCATATTTAACTGAGTGCGATTCTTCCTTTCAGCAACTCTATTGGATTGTGGTGAATAAGGAGCAGTTAACTCATGAACAATTTCATGCTCTTCACAGAAGTTAGTCATTCCATTTGAGGTATACTCTCCACCACGATCTGATATAAGGATCTTAATCTTTCTATCTAACTGGTTCTCAGCTTCAGACTTATAGACCTTAAATCTGTCTAGAACTTCATCTTTGGTCTTAAGGAGGTAGGTGTAACAATACTTTGAATGATCATCTATAAAAGTAACAAAATGTTTTCTACCTCCTCGGGTCAAAACTCTATTGGACTCACAAACATCACTATGGATAAGTTCTAGGAGTTCAGAATCCCAATTGACAAATTTGAAAGGTAATCTAGTATATTTGGCTTGAACACAAATCTCACATTTGTGTTTATCGTCTATAGGAGTCTTAGGGATAAAATCTAAGTTCATCATCCTTTTATAGATCCTAAGTTCACATGACCTAGTCTACCATGTCAAACATTTGAGGATTCAACATTTGCAATAAAAGAAAGATTTGAACTTTTATTCATAATACTTAAAACAAAAAAAAATCCATCTTTCACAAATCCTTTTCCAATAAACAGATCATTCTTAGAGAAAACTACTTTATTTGCCTCCATTACAATTTTGTATCTTAAGGCTACAAGGAAGGATCCACTAACAAGGTTCCTTCTGACCGACGGTATATGAACCACATCATGGAGAGGTAGAATTTTTTCTGATGTCATCTTCAGATCTATTCTTCCTCTTCCTATGATTTGTGTCGTTGATACATCTCCTAGGGTCACACCTCCTCCATCCGATTCTTGGTAGTTCAAAAAACTAGAGCGATCAAAGGAAACATGAACATTTGCTCCAGAATCCAACTACCAATCATCAGAGTGATAAGAAATGTTTATTATAGGTTGATAGCTTACAGACCTGAAGGAGCTAGAAGAACCATTCAGAATCATATTAGCCTCTGGTTTGTTAGAGCCTTCCCCTTTGAAGAAGGTCTCAATGGAGATTAGGCTTGGGTTTGCCATGGACTTAAGCCTAATCTTTTCTAAGTTTATTTAGAACTTTTGAATATGATTCCAAACGGCTGTGGAAATTTATTTACTCAATAAAGATAATTTAAGCTAAAATTAACAATTCAAATGATTTTAGTAATAAGCCTTTAAAATTTTAGTTTTTCAAGTTTTGATAAGGCTGGGTTAGCTGTAGGGGCCGGATCCCAGCAAGCGGTGCTTCACTAGGAAAACTTAAATATCGGTCGCTTAGACGAATTTTTGCCTTGTTTACAGAAGGGCTCTTTCGGCTTGTTCCCAAATAAATATCTACTTTAGAACTTTAAAATTAAAGGAATTTTACTAAATCAATTAAAATATTTACTTTAGCCTAGATTAAAATATTGAGTAAAGGTACTAGTATTGATAAAAGATGTACTAATACAATAATGATCAATGAAAGTGCCAATACATAAAAAAGGACAATTGATTATTGAAAGTGTCTTAGTTCACTAAAATAACAAATATTTATTTGAGCAATAATAAGAATTTGTTACTAATATGACAAATATCTGAAATGTAGCAAGATAATAAATAGGTAACAACTATTTGCTAACAAGAATATGACAAAACAAATTTTGAGGGTAATAAATGAATAATTGAAAAACAATTGTAGTCCAAGACTCAAGGGAGCAATGATTGAATAAGAGAGAAACAAAAAAAAATATTAAGCAAGTAACCAGTAGCAGGTTGTTAACAGAACCAGGATTACGAAATAAATTTAACAAAATTTGTATGTTGGTTGCAAATTGTTAACAAACCCAAGGTGATAAATAAATTAAGGCAAATTAACATGAGCAAGTTGTGCCATGAAGCAATTTGTTTATAAATATTTGAAAACAAGCAAATGTTTAAATTATTTCAGTAGTAAGCTATTTGTTTATGAAAAAGTCAATTTATAGAATCACAGCTTGTTAACAATATTTTATAGTACTTGGACAAAAGTTTTATATCATTGAATATCAATGATAATAAATGATAATTTAATTGCTATGCCAATGATGACATGAATATCAAATAAGATTTGTATGCTAGTATTAAACAACAACTTTATTAAAATATTAAACAACAATAATTATAAGGGTTTTGATATCGACTTTATTTCAGGTATTAACCATCATCTTTATTAAAATATTAAACATCAACTTGGTTAGAGGTATTAAACAACTCTTTTATGACAAATATTAATCAACAAATTTATTAAAATAAAAGTTTGTTGACAGATACACCAATTTGCTCTATATTAATCCGAACGACAATTTGATGTAGACAATTTGCTCTAGACATATACAACTCCTTTGTTTATTTACTTATTAAAGCAACTATTTAAAGAAGGAAAAAATATATATAATTTGTTATGGTGACAGAATGTTATTAACTAATAAAACTTAATAGTCAAATTTGTGGACCTTGAAGTGGACGGGTTCCTCATCGAGGAAAGTCCCCGGGTCGACTCTTGGCAGAAAAAGCCCTACTCTCAAGAGAGCTTAGAGACTTGTTGGACTTTACGGGCTGAGACACGCGTGTGGAGCCCAGCAAGTCCAGTGGTCTATATGGCCGAGATTCAATAGTTATATCCACTTGATCTAATATGCCTACAGAATGTTAGCAAGCTCAGTGGTACTATAACAGAAGTAAAATAATGTGGAGCCTAGCAAATGTTATTAATCTAATCAGCAAGCCCAGAATGTTTGTTAACAAATTAGGTGGCAAACAATTGAAGAATGTAGCAAGCAAATTTGCAAATTCTTTGGTCCTAAATTTATTTGATTGACGGTAGCAAATAATTATCTTTTTAGAAAATAGCTAACTCTTAGATTGTTAAAATTTCTTCTATTTTCTTCTTTGAAAAACTGCAAGAAAATAAAATATGTAAATTGTTACCGGCCTCCGGGGAAGTCGTGCACGTAGCACTGCCCTAAGAGTTAGCTCGGGTCTATGTGCAGACCGTAACCGAACGCTCCTAGTGGTAAAATCTCCACTCCACCGGAATCTCTTTGCCACACACGACTTAGAGAGAGTGACCCCGACTTTGCTCTGCCCAGAGCAACAATTGACGAACAGTATTTGGAGAGAGACGATGAATTTAGAAGGAGAGTTTCACAATCATCTTTTTCCATGTCAAAGAGAGGAGGAGGAAACCTCATTATATAGGCTATTGCCAAAGGAGGGAATAATGAGGATATTAAAATAGCCTATTAAATTTTTACGTTACAAAAATTATAACACATGATAAAAATGTGATACATTGAATCTTGGCATGATTCAAACATTCAAAAGTTATAGCATAAATAAATTGTAACGGTTGAAAATAAATGATGAGGAAATTTGTTTTTGTAAATAGTAGCAACAGCTACAACAGTTAGAACTAGGAGAGAGTGGTTCTCAAAAACTTCAGGATTTGGGAACTTGGAGCATGCTCTGTTTCCCTTCAGGTTTGTTCCCTTCGCTCATTAAATATTGGTTTTTCAAGCAGCATGAGTATTCTAGCTCTTAAAATTACATTCGTCGGGCTGATCTAAGTTTTATGCTTTTGAACAAACTGCTCTAGTTAAAGATCCAAGTGTTTTAGTTAACCACATAATCTGGAGTCCAGATGGTAATTTGTTTGGTATGGTTATCAGTCTAGGACTTATATTTGAAAACTGATTATTTGTGGATTGGAAATAAAATAAGAAAAACTGTTCTTTAATATATTTTACCAATATATAGGTGTAGCTTACTAGAGGCATATTGTACAAGTATATTCTTATCATGGTGGCGATGATATTAGAAAGCACTTGGAGGTACAAAATTATTTTATTTTTGAGTTGTTCATTCCGAAACATTTTCTTGTTTGGCTCATTCTAAAGATGTTTTTGGATCTACAGATTGATGCTCATGTTGGTGGCATCAATAATATTGCGTTCTTCAATCCTGATAAACAGTTATGTGTAATAACCCGTGGAGATGACAAGACAATTAAGGTTTGTTTTTTATATCGCCTGTAAACTTTAAAAGATTAGGTGCTCCAGTGTATATGCAGCCTCATAGATGTACTTGCTATATAATTTGAGGTATAGGATGCGACTACTGGTACCAAACAATATACTTTTGAAGGCCACGGGGAACCTATTTATTCTGCTTGCCCCCATCACAAGGAGAACATTTAGTTTATCTACTTGTTTTATTGAATTGTCCATTTTAAACTGTGACGCTTACCTTAATTTTGTATTAGTTTGCTATATAGTCATGCTAAATTTATTTCTCAATTTGTTTGTTGAACATAGTTTCCTGAGAGGTGAAGGCGACTGAAATGTTCATGTAGAGTCCTAAAGAACATAGAAGTAGGAGAGGAATACTTATTGTGCCATTGGTTTCGATGGGCTTATCGGTACCATTGTTAAGTGGTATAAAATGATCGATACGATACATATATATGTTCTAAAATTTTACTTTTCGATATTGACATCATATTTATGTATGTTTATTTATTTAGGTTTTTCTATGAAAAATTTATAATGATCGATACGATACATATTAGATGATAAGTGGTATAGGATGATCGATATGATACATCAAAATTTATAGTTATCACTAAACAAGGTGATGCCCCAACCGCAAGCATAAAATAGATAATAATATATATATTTTGAATAAGATTAGTCATAAAACAAGAAAGCAACTAGGAGTACTTAGTTAATATGCTAGTAAAATCAAAATACTTACAGTAGGAATCCTAAGAAGCTTCGGTTTGCCAAGGCAACAACCTGCAATTAAGAATGCAAGTGCAAAATTTCAACAAAAGAAGAACAATCAAGAAGTCAAAAATTAAAACATACATAAAAAGCTTCGTTTATTTCATAATAATTAACTTGACAAGCTTCTTGTTGATATATGTGTTAAGTGTTATTGGGCTTTAGTTCCACATTGCCTAGAATGATAGGAGAGGAGGCTAGCCTCTCCTATATATATGTAGTCTCTATTCTAATAATAATCACTTAAAATCTCTATATGGTATCAGAGCCTAAACTTGCTTAAAATACCGTCAGAGCCACCATTTCCATATAAACCCTACCCCTAACCTCGCCCTCCCTTCCTCTCCCAACGTCGCCGCTGCCGCTGCAGCTACTGCGCCGTTGCTCCCGGCCGCTGCAGCCGCTGCGGCTGTGTCGCTGCCACTGCTGTGCCGCTCCCCCTGACGTTGCAGCCGACGCTTAGCCGCTGTCGCTACGGCTGTGCTGCTGCTGCGGCTGCTACTTCTACTGCCGCTGCTGCTACCGTGGGTGCCTCCGTGCACACCACTTTTAGGGCTCCTACTGTGTAGGTAAGCCTAAACTTGAGATTTATCTCACCTGTGGCACCTACGGTATAGGTAAGCCTAAACTTAAGATTTATTTCATCTGTGGCACCTACAGTGTAGGGAAGCCTAAAATCGTTCTTGAAGATTTATCTCATATGAGATTCTCAAGGAGATGCCGATGATGCATAGATCCGATGAAACCAGACATATTCGGATTTAGGAGAGGACGGTGAGGACAAGCGTGAGTCGTGGAGCAAGTGTGACGTGATCGAGAAGAAGCATCGATAGAGGCGATCCTCAAGAAGCTGGATGTTGATGATGTGGCGACGTTGATAAAGTTGATAAAGGTGTCGGCTGGTGAAAGCACGACACGAGCGCCGCCAAAGTTGGAACTACCCTCCATCGATCTGAAGTTGAATGGACCAGCCACCTATCTGAGTTGGTCACGGCGGGTGAGAAGAACCCTTGCAGGAAAGAACCTGGAGGGATTCTTGACGGGCGAGAAGACAGAGCCGGAAGAGGGCTCGATAGGACGCGACGAGTGGAAATCCACTCATATGGTAATTTACATCTGGGTTCTCAATTCCTTAGTCCAGTCTATTACTTCCACAGTAGATGGCATTGATATAGTGAAAGACGTATGGGAGGAGTTGAGGAAAACCTATGATGGCGTGGGAAACAACCTATAGATCTTCCAGATAAAAGGGGAGATCGATGACACCGTATAAGGAGAGAAGACGGTGCAGGATTACGCTACAGAGTTGGAGCGTCTCTGGCTGGATTATGATCACTCCTCGAAACGGGCAAGCTGCAGGGACCCGAAGTGCAAGGAGAGACATGTGTGTCTGCAGGAGAGGACGATAAAATTCTTCAAAGGGCTGACTGCAGCATTTGCACAGAGGACAACCTTACTCCTCATCCAACCAGAGATCTCTAGTCTCAAGGAGGCTATCTCAGCCATGATCCAGGAGGAGATGCAGATCAGATTACAGACAGGGACATGTGGTCCCCCCAAAGCAAAGTCAGCACTAGCAGCTGCTAGCTCGGGCGACACAGGATCCAAAGGAGAGCTCTGGCAACACAATCGGCAGTGCTACAACTACGGGGAGATGGGCCATCATCGATATGCTTGTACCAAACCACCTAAGGAGGGAGACTCAGGTGGTGGACGAGGACGAGGATATATTGGACGTGGACGTGGTCGAGGAGGCCGACGAGGCAGCCGATGAGGCTATCGGGCAAACTTCCTGGTGGCAGAAGGGAATGGAGGAGCTGCTGGCATCTTTACTGAGGAGGATCGTGTACTGCTGGACCTGCTAGAGAGAAAGCAAAGAGCGTCGACCGAAGGAGACAGGAGGAGTGGAGTAGAGGAGACATCCACCCCATTCATCGGAGGCAACGCCGCTATGTATGCTCACCCATCGAAAGGTACTGACGAGTCACTCACTCTTACATCTATGTCTTTCCTTAAAACGTCAGACTAGATTATCGACTCAGGAGCATCTCGGCATGTGACCGGGAACGCTAGTGAGTTTTCTTTATACACTCACCTAGCACCAGCAGACACCATTCAGACTGCAGATGTCACTTTCCAACCAGTGGTCAGTAAGGGTACTGTTAATTATACAGGTTCAATAAGATTATCCAATGTGTTATATGCTCTATCCTTTTCAGTCAGTCTCTTGTCTATTAGTTCTATAATTCTCCAACTAAAATGCACTGTTTCTTTTGATATTCTTAAGGTGATCTTCCAGGAGAAAGGGACGGAACGAAGACTTGGGACTGGCACCGGGCATGAGGGACTGTGGTACCTAGATCGGGAAGGACTGGACTCAGCATTGATATCTATGGCAGAGAAGGCTGGAATAGGAAAGCTGCGGCAGAGGTCTGAAGATAATTTGATACTTTATCATAGGAGGATGGAACATTCTTCTTTTGATACTCTAAGTAAGTTGTATCCAGAGATGTATGCAAAATCAAATAAACAGAAATTAATATGTGATGCATGCGAGTTAGAAAAGCTTACTAGAAGCTCATATGTTAGTACTGGTCATAAGAGTTATCTTGTTTTTGAGGTAGTACATTCTGATGTTTGGGGTCCATGGGCTACTAACACTATGAATGGATATAAGTACTTTGTCTCCTTTATTGATTGTGCATCTCGTGTCACCTGGCTGTATTTGATAAAAAATAAGAGTGAAGTATTTGCTTGCTTTCGGGACTTCCATAAACATGTCCAGATTCAGTACAATGCAGTAGTGAAGGTACTGAGGTCTGACAATAGAATAAAATACACCAACAGAACACTTACAGAGTACCTGTCAGTACACAGAATACAGCACCAGACCAGCTGTGCATACACACCAGCACAAAATGGAGTAGCAGAAAGGAAGAACCGACACCTTCTAGAGACCGCAAGAAGTATGATGATCGACATGAATGTCCCACAAAATCTATGGGGACATACAGTATTGACAGCAGCTCAACTTATCAACAGAATGCCTTCAAAGTCCAAGGATGGAAGTCCCCATACGAAGTATTACAAGGCAATAATAGTAGGATACTTCCACTAAAGGTATTCGGGTGTGTGTGCTTTGTGAAAGATAACAGACCATCAGTTGGGAAACTTGACCCCAGAGCAGTCAAGTGCATCTTCGTGGGCTACTCATCGACTCAGAAGGGATATGTGTGCTGGAGTCTAGTAGAGAAGAAGAAGTTCGTTAGTATGGATGTCCACTTCCGAAAGCATGAGCCATATTACCGCCAGGAGGGAACTTCGCACAACACGCCTAATACTACCAGTATAAGGCGAGAGGGGAAGATGGAGAACTTGGTGGTAACCGATCTAGAAGTATGGCATAGAGGCACGGTTGAGAAGAAACATGAAGGTGAAGCAGAATAGGGGGAGGAGATAAGAAGTATCAGGCCTACGACTCAGGGAAAGTTACTTACCTACTGCAGGAGAGAGAAGCAAACTACAGGACCAGTGCCTACAGTGCCAGTACTAAGTCCCCTGTCTGCGTCTATCCCAACTCCTGAGGCACTTACACCGCCATCCTCCTCATCTACACCACCACCCTCCTCAGGTGATATCATTCCTCCTACTTCTTCTATACCACTACCTACACGAAAGACTACTTGTAGTAATGCAAAAAATCCTTCGAACAGATATGGTTGGGACCTTGCTAAGTTTGTTTCTTATGATCATACCTCTTCTTCTCATGGAGCATTTATAGCATCTTTGGATAGTATTACTGTACCTAACAATTGGCAGGTTGCCAAGAACGATCCAAAATGGAAAGCGGCAATGCATGAGGAGTTGGAAGCTCTTGAGAAAAACCACACTTGGGAGCTGGTGAGACTGCCAAAAGGAAAAAAAGCAGTCGGATGCAAATGGGTTTTTACTGTAAAACAGAACCCAGATGGACAGGTTGAGCGCTATAAAGCTCGACCGGTGGCAAAAGGATACAGTCAGACGTACGACATCGACTATGACGAAACCTTTACACCAGTGACGAAGATGAGCACTGTCAGGACCTTGATCTATCTGGCAGCCAATAGAGGGTGGAAGCTACACCAACTGGATGTGAAGAATGCATTTCTTCATGGGGATCTAGTGGAGGTGGTGTACATGGTGATACCACCAGGATTCAGCACCAAATAGACAGAAGGCAAGGTATGCAGACTGAAAAAGTCCCTCTATGGACTGAAGCAGTCTCCTCGAGCATGGTTTGATAGGTTCAGAAGAGCAATGATAGGGATGGGATATCAGCATATCAATGCTGATCATACTGTCTTCTTCAGACGAAGTGGAGGCACATTACCATACTTGCGGTATATGTAGATGATATGATTATCCCAGGCGATGATGAGCAGGAGATCGCCCAACTCAAAGAAAAGCTTGGCAAGGAGTTTGAGGTGAAGGATCTTGGCCCTCTTCGATACTTCCTTGGGATTGAGATTGCTCGAGATAATGAGGGAATCGTTCTTTCTCAGAGGAAGTACGTACTGGACCTGCTTATGGAAACGGGGATGATGGGATGCAAACCAGCTACGACATCGATAGACCAGAAGTTCAAACTGGATGCTGAAGCTGGAGAACCAGTTGACCGAGATAGATATCAAAGATTGGTGGACAAGTTGATCTACTTGAGCCACACTCGACCTGATATCAGCTTTGCGGTCAGTGTAGTGAGCCGCTACATATATGACCCCCGGAAGGGTCATATGGACACAGTATACCAGATTCTGAGGTACTTGAAGGGAGCCCTCGGGAAGGGACTGATCTTCAGAAGAAATAATCATGTAAGCATCGAGGGCTATTGTGATTCTGACTGGACTAGCTGTGCTGACGACAGGAGATCCACATTGGGCTATTGCATATTTGTATGAGGCAACTTGGTCTCGTGGAGGAGTAAGAAGCAGTCAGTGGTGGCCAGATCAACAGCTGAAGCAGAGTATAGAGCTATGGCCTTGGGAGTCACAGAACTATTGTGGTTGAAGAATATGCTGACAGAGCTAAAGCTGGACCAGGGAGCCAAGATGAAGCTATGGTGTGACAACCAGTCAGCTATTAGTATTGCCAACAATCCAGTTCAGCATGACAGGACCAAGCATATCGAGATTGACAGATTCTTCATCAAAGAAAAGCTGGAGAAAGGAGTACTAGAGCTGGGCTACGTTCCAACCAAAGATCAGGTAGCAGACGGACTGACAAAGGGGCTTAGTTCTATCAGCATGATGAGAGGATTTGACAAGATGGGTTTAGTGAATATCTTTCGCCCATCTTGAGGGGGAGTGTTGATATATGTGTTAAGTGTTATTGGGCTTTAGTCCCACATTGCCTAGAATGATAGGAGAGGAGGCTAGCCTCTCCTATATATATGTAGTCTCTATTCCAATAATAATCACTTAAAATCTCTACACTTCTAGTCTAACATTAGAAATAGCTTTTGGTATTGCAAGTGCTGGTACTGTTGTAAAGAGTTATGGGGCCTGCAAGAATCACTGGAATGTCTTTTTACGACCTTACTAAAAGAAGAACATACAATCTCTCTCAAGCATCAATCAGGAACTTCGATGTCCGAAAATCGATAGGATTAGACCTCTTAATTTCAAATAACTAATGCCATTCACTAATTTCCAACTGTTCCAGAGCTAATATTGAAGCTATATAATTACTTGCTATGTACCTGGACAGCATCAGCATATCCTGGGATCTTTGCAATTACTGGCAGCCCTAATTCTAAAGCCTTATGTCCACTAACTAACACCAATACAGCAGCACCATCACTAAAACACATTTTTCTTTGATTGTTGTTTAACGTTTATAAATGAGATTTGTGTTGCATGTATTATCTTTTGTACATGCCTTACAAATGTATGCTTATGTAGATTATTTAATTATATCCATGCAACTGCAGTTGGAATCAATATTGAATGGGATTTATTGATGGCCAGCATATCTGAGGATATCGGTGAAGAAACTCTTATAGGTTGCCTTTTTTATGATGTTTACATTAGCAGAGCTTATTTTTATATCCTTCTGCACTTCTTTTTTCTTCTGGTTTTTCATTTGTGCTTTGTTCTTTTACTGAAAGGTACTCTTGAATGGTACTTTCATTGGTCTAGTAGCTAGGGCTATCAGTTCCTGCGATAGTTCTTGTAGTTCTTTTAGTCAGGTATAACAGTTATGTACCTACTTTTTTCCTGTAACATATAATTTTCATGCAACATTATCCAATTTTTTATTACGTTATTCAAGAAATGCAGATAGAACAGTTCAAATTGTTAAGGCACAAACAAGTTTAAATTAGATATATATGAGGAGAACAGCTTAGGATTCTTTGTAGGGGACATAATGTTGATGAACAAGCTTGGTCAGATTAATTAGGATTGTAAAATTAGATATGTAGGGAAATAAGTATATCACTTACAAACCTTTGACAGTTGGGAGAGTCTGTTCTTGGCATGAGCCGAGGAAAGAAGCAAACCTTTGACTAGAATAATGGCAAGTCACTAAAACCTGCAGTTACTATTTCTTGTAATTCTTCCTTGCTGAGCATTGGGAGAATCAAGTGTTTGCATGTGGAGAAACTTTTCAGCTTATTGGATAACTTCAATTTTTTGGACTGAACTATTGCTAGACTATCACTTCTCAGTTTATTTGATAGCTTCTCAGTTTTGTTTCTCAATTCTTCATACCATTCTCCTTATTTGATAATTTCTCAGCTTTTTGTTTTCGAATTAATGCAGATAGTACGAGACGGTGAGTTTGGTGCTCCAAGTACATAAATTTGCATGCCCTGTCTTTTGCGATATATGAAGAAATTTTGGTGCTGAAGATTAATTACATTTTATTTGTACCTTTTTTTGTAGGTTGTAGAATCGAGGTTTCTCAAGTATCTTCTTTTGACTTACATGTTGATAGTTTTGAAATGATGTCAACAATTTTGTGTTGGTGAAGAAAAAAGAATGTTTTGAGGCCTGGTGCCTGAAAAAGGAAATAGTAAAAGATGTATATACATATATTTGGATATATTTTGAAATGTAATTAAGATGGTGATATTTGGAATAGAATATTTTGAATGGAATGTTTCAAATGTTAGTTAAATTTTATATTTATGTTGTCTCATGTTTTGGAAATTAGTATTGATCATTCCTTTCTATAACACATTGAGTTATAAGCTTTGACAGGTGATATATATATATGTGTGTGAATACCAGAACATGTTAAAAAGCGTTATGTATATATGTCCTATTTATAACGCTTTATAAATGTGTGAAATAGTTTAGAAAGCGTTATGTATATATGTCATATTTATAATGTTTCTAGATAGATATATTATATATAATGACAATTATTTATATCGTTTGGAAATTTAGTGTTATATATAATTGTATTATTATAACGTTTTCAATAAATGTCACATAAGAAGATATCATTTATAACGGTTTTAGTAAACATTTATAACACTGGTTTTCATGACGGTTGTGGGCTTACAAAAAAACGTTATAAAATATCTTTTACGACATTTTTTACCCATCATAAAATTTTCTTTTCTTGTAGTGATCTTTCCGCTGCACACACACACTATATTCACCCTCCACTCTAGTGGTGCCCAACGTTCCTACAATTGGTATCAGAGCAGGTTATATACAAATATAACACTCTAGAGAGTAATATATATATATAATATATATATATATATATATATATAATATATATATATATATATATATATATATTCAAAACTCTCCCCATTTATTCCAAATATATATAAAATGGGGAGAGTTTTGAATATATATATATATATATATATATATCTAATATATATTATTCTGTCTTTTTGGTATACTTGTACAGCTCCTTGGTATACTTGTATGCTCCTGCTTTCTTTTTGGAATAAAATGGGGAGAGTTTTGAATATTATATATATATTCTGATACTTGTACAGCTCCTTGGTACTATAGCTCCTGCTTTCTTTTGGAATATGGGGAGAGTTTTGATATATATATATATATATATATATATATATTTTATATATATATATATATATATATATATATATATATATATATATATATATTATATATATATATATATATATATTATATGACAGCCGTGAAATCTATATTCACAGGTGAAGGGCAATCCACAAATAGACCTCCACTATTTGATAGAACAAACTATACTTATTGAAAAACACGAATGCGTTTCTTCCTGATTTTTTTTGACTTTGATATCTAGTCTATAGTCATAAATGGCTGCAAAAAGCCACATAGAGTAGTAATTGATGGTAATCTTGTAGATAAGCCACATCACAGTTACACAGACTTAGAAAAGACACAAGCCAGTCTTGACGCAAGAGCTATCAATGCACTATTCTGTGCCATTGACAAGACTGAGTTTAACAAAGTATCTACATGAGTCACATCATACGGCATTTGGAAACTTCTTGAGGTAACTCATGAAGGTACTTCACAAGTGAAGGAATCCAAGATAATTAGATTGACACAAGAGTATGAGGCTTTCAAGATGAAGCCAAATAAATCAATCACTCAGATGTTCACGTTTCCTTGATATTACTAATCCTTTATCCTCTCTTGGCAATGATTACATAAATCATGAAAAGATTCGCAAAGTGCTTAGGAGACTAACAAGAACTGGAATCCCAAGGCTACTGCAATTATAGAAGGGAACGATCTCACCATAATATCGCTGGAGACACTCATGGGTAAGCTGATGACTCATGAGCTAGACCTACAAGACTTTAAAGAAGCCAAACCAAAAGAAAAATCTATCGTCTTCAAAGCACATGCTAAAAGAGTCTCAGGAGAAATCATAGACGATGAAGAATCAGATGGTGAGGAACAAGCTCTTCTTGTAAAGAACTTCAAGAATTCTTGAGGTTTGAGAGATCCAACCGAAAGAAGAAAGATTATCAAGAAAGCAATGAAGAAGAAACTATCTGCTATGGTTTCAAAAAGACTAATCACATAAAAAAAGACTGCCCAATAGCCAAGAAAAGCAGTCGATACGATCGACCAAGCAGGAAGTCAACAACTGGTAAAAAAATGCAAATACCAGCATCTAGCACGAAAGTGAGGGCAGTGAATCAGAGAAAGAAGAAAGACCAACCTGCTTTGCAAATGTTTGCTTGATGGCATTTAATCGGGTAACAACTAATCCTCTGTATGATGACTTTACATTTGATGAACTTTCTGATACTTTTAGTGACTTATTAGATGAACACAAGAAAGTCTTGGATAAATATAAGCAGTCTTGAAAAGAGATCAAAGCTTACACTACTGAAGTTGAAAGGTTGTCATCCCTATTGGAGGAAATACGGAAAACAGCTTATGTAGGACCGATTGTAGGAACGAGTTGTAAAGCGCAATACTCTAGAGGGGGGGGGGTGAATAGAGTAGGCAGCAAAAATTAGCTAATTAAATAGTACTGCTACGAAGCGTGCAATCTCCCTCTTCATACCATACAACCAATAGTACTGCTTCAAGTCCCGATACATCTTCGTACTCCCAGGATGAATAGAATAAATAGAACTGTGGGCTTCACTCAACAACTCCTGCCTCAGTTCTCCATTTGGAACATAAAGGCGATTCCCGCACCTTAATGTCCCATCCTCATGAATACGAAGTCATGCTTGCTCTCCAGCTTATGTCCTCTCGCAAAGTCTTCAAAATCTTGCATCTGTAGGTAATGCTGCCTTGATTCTATCCACCAGTGAAGACTACACTTCTAAATTGGCAAGTACTCCTAACCTCTACAACATATATTGTTGTCGGCCAAGACTCTACGGTAGCTATTTTCTCCTAATCAATTGATAGTCCCTCTTCCAAGATAATGTGTCCCAGAAAAGGGACTCTATCAAGGCAAAATTCACGCTCACTAAACTTGGCATACAATCTCTCCTTCCTCAATAATCCCAACACAACTCTAAGATGCTCCTCAAAATAAAATAAGCTAGGGAGAAAAAAGGGATTAAAGTGTTTACTACAGAAGAATTCCAATACGGCTAGTCGTACCATTATATCATAAGTATAATGTTATAACCTATTCAATGATACCCAGTTCACTTCTAGCTAATTCTCCTAATAGGCTCTATGCATCCAATATCCAGGCACTCATACTCGACCATAATATCACTAGGATCCATCTCTAAGAAACTTACCCGTTTCTAGCTACCAAATATCACAATCACATCAATAATATAGCTTAATTATAGTCTATAATATAACTATAAGGTTTGTCTATTTTAGTTATTTGATAAGTAGAAGGTAACGAAAACCTAAGGTTGGGTCAAACAAACCTATATATCAATTTCAAACAACGGTATGGTCAAGCGAAGCAGGAAGGTTTGTCGAATTATTTTCAAGAACGGTATGAGGCCAAACAAGATGCATAAGACGTAGTCTAGGTAAGACTCGAGAACCATATATCTCCGTGATTATGTCACATGAAGTTACTGTCACGCCAGTGTGCATCTGGCTGCAAATAACTTCCTTGTTCCATAATACGACGGATGAATGCAGTACACATCTGCTATGCCAGTAATACAGGTTCTTGAGCTTATCTTGGCCAAATCCTAAAAAAAATGAATTAACTTTGTACGAAAGTACATAAGAAGAGGTCAACATGCATAGGATATGATTTAAGTAGAGTTCGAAAAACATATGTAGCCATGATATCGTTATCTGAAGTCCTGCCTCGCCAGTATTTCTTTGGCGGCAAAACTTTGATTCCGTAATACAAGGATAAATATAATTTCTCAAACTTTTCCTTCAACCAATCCATAAAACACTATCCAACAACTTAGCGGAAAGGAACAAAAAGAATTACTCAGGAAGTCAACGGAAAAGGATTTAGTAAAATCCCGAATAGATAAGAACACAAAAGCAATCATGTTGAGAAAGAAGATAACATAAAGCAATCATGCAAAGAGTCTCAGAGAAGTCTATATTCCTAGTTATGGATGAATCCACAAGTTCTATTCTTCGATCGGTTGCAAGCTCGTAATAGTACGACTATCCTGGATATAACTACGACTTCGCATAATTCGCTAGGACTCCACCTGTACCTATGTCTTCTAGTATCTATGCCTCTGCTTTCCTTATATGATAGTAAGGGAAGATACATCCATTACGAAGATTTGTCTTGCTAGCATGAATAATAAGGATTATGTAGAACATAATCAAACTGGATGCAAGTCAAACAGTCAAGTAAGAGTTCGAAACGAAGTCAAGAAATGTATCAAGCATGTAGATATGATCATATGGGTCTTTCCTACGCTAATTGCAGGCTCACATCAGTACAGTAACGTAACCGAAGTGATTAACGTAGACCTGTATGGGCCACCACAAAAATATGTAACGCCCCAGTCCCAAAATATGTAGGACTAGGTATACGAATACATGTCGACAACACTTCACCAATGGGCCAAGCTACACAACATGCCCATTAGCGAAATACTTAAGCTGTAAATCATGATAACACCAAGAAATATAATACAGTCCACAGGTATATACATCTAATCACATCTACAGAATCCACAAAGAGATCAAAAATAAATAAGAAAATGTCTCAAATATCCAGCAATAAAAGTAATGAAGTATTGCGGGTAAATATTATGAGACCACAGAAATAGAAACAAAGTACAAATCAACTACAAGTCTGATGAAAAGTAAAGGAAATAATGTAGCAAGACTAAATATGAAGATAACATAATCACGAAAAATCCTCTGGCACTATCTCGTCCTCCTATGCCGGTACGCCTCCGGTCTCAGCTCCCGAATCGTAAACCTCCGGGTAGTCTTCAGCTTCGTCTAAGCCTGGGAAATAGCCAGGTCCTCAGAGGACTAGAAAGGTGCATAATATACATGCCAAGGTACAGAAATAAAAATATGAACTAAGGCAATCTATTGTATCCGTCTATGTTCTATGAAAGTGAGATACTTTCTAGAATACCAGACCCCTTCCACTAAGGCTCACTAGCACCTCAGCAGGAATTGTCCCCAGTACCTGTGTCGTGGCATCAAGGACAATCAATTCTCGAAAGTGATAATCCCTTACTCTGCTATAGAGATAAAGGTCACAAAACAACAAGCCACATGACAATAGGTCTGATATTGTAGTCAAGTTCTCCCCAATTCCCATGTCTAGAATCTAGTAATGTCAAGTCTGTACAGTCATCGCGAAAATAAAATAATTATGATTTATATTATTTTAAACAAATATACCCTTGATATATATATATATATATATATATATATATATATATATATATATATATATATATAACCAATCAAATAAAATATCACAATGTATCATGTAAAAAAAGTAGCATTCATATGGTATCATATAAACCAGAACATTCAATAAACTCCATTCCATCTCAGAAAAAAAATATCCAATGACCAAATTGTTGGCCCATTGGTCATAGTCATACTTGATTTTGATAATCAACATCAACTTTGATCGATACGCAAATAATACACAACTTTGGTCGATACTCAAATCCACAAGTTATACTCCCAACAACATATAATGTTACCCAACTTGACACAATTATCTGCAAATCGCCAACTACAGAACTATCCAAAGAACCTCAACTAAGAATGGTGAGCCCTATAAGAACTGAACTAGAGGTACTAGGGGTATCTATATCCTGAGCTAATAAGGTGATAGAACAGAACTCAGTGACAATAGGGTTGAATGATAGAGACGATATATTAAGAACCAAGTTAAAATATAATCTGATAATTATACACGTCTACCCAAAATTATGTTACCCAAAATCCTTGTCACACTATGTAACCCCACATTTCCCGAATTATTAAATTTTGATATTTTTCTTGTATTTTAGAATTTTATAAATATTTATCTATGATTTGTTTTATGAAATATTATTTCTCTAGTAGTAACATGATATTTGTTTATTAATTGTTCTAACTGGTTTTCTTAATTTCAATAAAGCAATGTTTTAGTATAAGTATTATATTTTTTATCCCAAACTAATGAACCAAGCATCTTACTTGTGTTTCAAATTGGAAGAGCACAGCCAAATGCCCTTTTTGAATCTCCCTCTAAATCCTTTCCTTTCCCCAAGCAAAAATTACCCTCCACCCTTTTTAAAACCAACTGTCCCCTCTCTTTCTTCATTTTCTCACTGGCTCAAATCACGCAGAGAGCGGAGCTCTACTCGAGTGAACTCAGTCTCCCTTCTTCTTCTTTCCTTTCTTCTTTCCAAAGTTCTTAACCCTAATTGTGGAAGACCGGAGCCATGGCAGAGGCTCCTATTTTGGAGAGAAGCGACAGCGACTAGATGCGACCTTCTCTGATGGCGCAAAAGATCCTCCTCAAAATTGACGACGAGCTTGTGCTCTGTCGCTCTCTCCCGGCGGATCGGTAGTTTCCTCGACGACGAGGTCGAACAAATGTCTCTTCTCCGACAGATCGACGTCGGCAGAGTCTCGGCGCTCATAACGGATCTCGATCGATCGTTCCAAATCCATAACCCTATAGATTACCGTCGTGACGAGTCTCTACGCCAGCAGTGGCAGAGCAGTTGATCAGTGTGTTCTTATCCATTTCTTTTTCTTGATCGATTGATCAGTTATTGTTCTCGAATTTAGTGGTGATTAAGTCAATCTCCGTTCGATCTGGAGTGATCCAAAGTGTTTCTGTGTCTATTTTCTTGAAACGTCGATCCGAGATAATCAAATTAAACTATGATGCATGTTTCTTGTTTTTGAGCCCCAGGTGCTCAAGATATTGCTTCTGAAGACTTGAATACTCTGATTGGTTCGAATCTTGACACGAGGATTGCTTCCATATCCGATATCACCCTTCCTGGGTTCAAGATTACTCTGTAGATTATCTGGATATTGGACTTAACTATTCACCCTACAGAAAAATCAGGCAAGTACACCGACTCGAACCCTTTACTCTATATTTCTGTCTTGCTTCATGTTCTCATATTGACAGGTTGTATATACGATTGTTCATCGTCATTATTCAGTGTTCTTTACTTGTACATTAGGGTGGAGAAATACTACAGATATGTGACCAATCCTATATTAGCTAGGCATTGACTAATAGCTTAGGTCTCACATCGTACACGTGGGACTCTAAGTCGTACCATTATTCATGTGTTCTTGTATCTTGTACTACCCCAGTCGGTCATATATTCTGATAGTTATTTCAAATGGATGTTACACTGATAGTCTAGTTCATTGTTCTGGATCTGGTACTATAGTTTCATCGTTATTCATGTACTACAGTTTCATGTTCCGGTTCTTGTATATGGTTCATATTATAGTTCATTATTCATGTATTTCAGTTTACTTTGTTTAGTGCTTCTTGTCGGGGTTGTACTTTGCTCTCTTCCTGACAGGATATGTTGCAGGTATACTTGTTGTGGATATTGCACCTCTTACGGACTAGAGCTTGAGGCCATAGTGAGCAGGATGGACATAGGGTTGCAGAGTTTTAGCTTAGTCATTTTCTAGATTGTTTAGAGACTTTGCTTTTGGATATTGTTTTGAGATTCCAGAGTTGTATATTTTATTCTTTTATCGAATTTGTCTCCGGATGATATTGTATTGACTTGGTGGATTGTGGTGATCTTTCTGGGAACGTTCATAGCAGCTGTGATGTTTTACTTACATTATGATTTGGAGTTTTCCTTAGTATTGTACAGCTTACTTCATCGTGTCCATCGACGAAGGCTGGGCGTGTCAGACTCGTGTCCGATTATTCGGGAGCGGATCGTGACATGTTTTTAGTGGTGGCCTATGTAGGTCTGTCCTAATGGCACTTAGGCTATAAAGTGCTATTGGGGGACCAGCGGAACTAAGAAAAACTCATCACATCATAGGATCCATGGAAAATAGTTATGGGTATAGTTTTACTAAGTTTGCTTATTACCCTATAGTTAGACCTATCTAATCAATTCTCTGTTTTTCAGGATAGTTTAGACACGAACACCAAGATTATCAATTTTCTTGCACTTGAGACTTCTGAGGTTATTTCCTATATACATTTTGATAGTATAACTGTTTGATTACTAATATTTGATATGTCTTTTGATTTTCTCTTAGCACGTGAAATTTTTCTAAAATTTCTTTATTGTTGTTCAATACTTTGTTTCCAATTTGAGGTTTATTGAGATTTGTTTGTAGTCACTTTGTCTTACCATTTGTTTTTTTATAAAACTCAATGTTTTCTAAAGAACAGATACATCATTTTCTATTATGATTTTGACTTTTAGAACTTATTTGAATTTTCATAAACTCCTTTGAAATTTCTATGGACAAAGTTGAGAAAGTATTCGATGACCTACTATGACGTGGCAGATGCGCACTGCAGTCATTTATCTGGATTATGGAGACCGTGGGTTCACTGGAGCTAGTTGCGCACTGGCGAGGCATGAACTCTAAGTCGAAGTAATTTCACGTATTCATAGGTTCTTGGATATTATTGAGACGATGTCCTAAAATCATAAACTTTTGATCTCTTGAGTTGTTCCGATAACATGGATAAAGTTGATAGAAATATTTGGTAATTTATTATTATTTGATTCATTGAGCCAAAGGTTCACTACAGTCAGATGTATACTACACTGGCGAGGTAGGAACTCTAGGTAAAGTGATTTCAAATATGTCTAGTTTTCGGATACTATTGAGATTATATCCGTGTTATATACCTTGTTTGATCTCTTATCGTCATTGCGAATATTATCGGAAATTATCTTGATATTGATCTTATGTGAAATCTCAGCAATTGATTCCATTTTTCTCTTGATGTATCCTAGAAATTTATTATGACCTTCTTTCAATATCTGTTAGTCCAATCTCTTTCATGGTTGATTCAGTGTATTGCATATATTTTGTTAATGGTCCCATATTTTGAATTTTCAAAATTCCTTGTTCTTAGTCGCATCATTTATGTAGTTAGCGTATTTTAGCACTTATCAATGCCTAAACAATTTTGACAATATGTTTACTAAATTGTGTTTAAATTATTCAAAATTTTAGTCACAGCCGTCCTAGTTATGCCTAAACGATTTTATTGGATTTAGGTCATAATTTTATGACTATGTCATTTGGTGCTATTTTTACTATGCCTAAATTGTAATTTTTCTCATGTTTAGGATTTATCATGCCTAGATTTTTAACTTTGATCATTTCTAGAGAATTGTGATTTTACTTGTTCGGATCTATGTTTAACTAATCATTTAAAGTTTTGGATTTGATCATTCTTATTTGTACGTATCATGTCATCTGAAATTTTGAGGATGAAATTTTTGTAAGGGGCGAGATTTGCAACCCCACATTTCCCGAATTATTAAATTTTGATATTTTTCTGGTATTTTAGAATTTTAGGAATATTTATCTATGATTTGTTTTATGAAATATTAATTCTCTAGTAGTAACAAGATATTTGTTTATTAATTATTCTAACTGGTTTTCTTAATTTCAATAAAGCGATGTTTTAGTATAAGTATTATATTTTTTCTCCCAAACTATTGAACCAAGCATCTTGTTTGTGTTTCCAATTGGAAGAGCACAGCCAACTGCCCTTTTTGAATCTCCCTCCAAATTCTTTTCTTTCCCTAAGCAAAAATAACCCTCCACCCTTTTTAAAACCAACTGTCCCCTCTCTTTCTTCATTTTCTCACTGGCTCAAATCACGCAGAGAGCGGAGCTCTGCTCGAGTGAACTCAGTCTCCCTTCCTCTTCTTTCTTTCTTCTTTCCAAAGTTCTGAACCCTAATTATGGAAGACTGGAGCCATGGAGAGGCTTCCATTTCAGAGGGAAGCGACAGCTGCTAGATGCGTCCTTCTTCGATGGCACAAAAGCTTCTCCTCGGAATCGACGACAAGCTCGTGCTCTGTCGCTCTCCCGACAGATCGGTAGTTTCCCTCGACGACGAGGTCGAGCAAACATCTCTTCTTTGATCGATCGGCGACGGTAGAGTCTCGGCGCTCATAACGGATCTCGATCGATCGTTGCAACTCCACAACCCTATGGATCCCCGCTAGTGACGAGTCTCTACGCCAGTAGCGACAGAGCTACTGGGTTCAGGATTACTCTGATCGGTTCGAATCTTGACACGAGGATTGCTTCCATATCCGCATCACCCTTCCTGGGTTCAGGATTACTCTGTAGATTATATGGATATTGGACTTGACTATTCACCCTACAAAAAATCAGGCAAGTACACTAACTCGAACCTTTTACTCTGTATTTCTGTCTTGCTTCATGTTCTCATATTGATATGTTGTATACACGATTGTTCATTGTTTATTGTTCATCGTTCATTGTTCAGTGTTCTTTACTTGTACATTGGGGTAGGGAAATACTACAAATATGTGACCAATCCTATATTAGCTAGGCATTGACTAATAGCTTAGGTCTCACATCGTGTACGTGGGACTCTAAGTTGTACCATTATTCATGTGCACTTGTATCCTGTACTACCCCAGCCGGTCACATATTCTAATAGTTATTTCAAATGCATGTTACACTGATAGTCTAGTTCATTGTTCTGGATCTGGTACTATAGTTTCATCGTTATTCATGTACTACAGTTTCATGTTCCGGTTCTTGTACATGGTTATATTATAGTTCATTATTCATATATTTCAGTTTACTTTGTTTAGTGCTTCTTGTCGGGGTTGTACTTTGCTCTCTTCCTGATAAGATACGTAGCAGGTATACTTGTTGTGGATGTTGCACCTCTTATGGACTAGAACTTGAGGCCATAGTGAGCAGGATGGACATAGGATTGCAGAGTTTTAGCTTAGTCATTTTCTAGATTGTTTAGAGACTTTGTTTCTGGATATTGTTTTGAGATTCCAGAGTTGTATATTTTATTCTTGTTATCGGATTTGTCTCCGGATGATATTGTATTGACTTGGTGGATTGTGGTGATCTTTCTGGGAACGTTTATAGCAGCTGTGATGTTTTACTTACATTATTATTTAGAGTTTTTCTTAGTATTGTACAGCTTACTTCGTCATGTCCATCGACGAAGGCTAGGCATGTCCGACTCGTGTCCGATTATTCGGGAGCGGGTCGTGACACGCTAGTAAGCATAGCTGCAATAAACGATTGAGTCCATAACTAAGGTATATACTTCTATCATCATGTTATCTAGAATTCTCAGTACGCCAACCGGTATGGCTGCAGAAAAACTCTAAACTCCATAATTAAGATAGGTATATCCAAAATCAGGCTCTACATCTTTGCTACGCTAGCTAATATGATTGCGATAAACTCTAGACTACATAACTAAAGCAGACGTTTTATCTTTCATACTGTCCTCATCAAGTATGTCATCAGGATATACCTTAATTTAGTCCATAAAATTTATCTTGATACAAATCAAGTCAATCACGAATGCTAACAATCAAATTCAACAACGAAAGAGAGAGTAGACGAAAACAAGTGGAAACAAATTTTTGAGATATAATGAGATTCTCAGGGGTCGTCCCAGGAATCTCTCAAGGAGTCCTAAGCTGTGGTTGAGTACCCTCCTATCTTAATACCCTATTTCCTATATCCTATCACAGGCTTGCAGTAGTACAACTAAGCTATTGCACTACCGCGATATTGCTCTAATTACGAAGCTTGACCTGCATGGGCCACCATAAAAATGTCACGCCCCAGAACCAGAATACTGGAGAGCGGGGGCAGACATAGCCAGCTACGTATATTGAAATAGAATATATCTCAACTATACGGTCACGGCTGTCTAGATATGAGGGTTTACTACAAGCCAGCAGTCTCTTAAGGTCAAGCCTATTGTCTCAATCTCAAGCAATTAACAGAGTTACAAGATAGTAGAGCATCAAATATATATATAAGGCGTCCCAAATATTACATATTGGATGATCATGAAGCTAGTCGTACAAAATGATAGGACTAGCAAGAGTTCAGTCATACATGATCAACCCTAGGATTTGTTAATCATGTTTACAGCCCGTAGGCAGACAGTAAATAAATGTTCATCGAGCTAACAGGTGCTCGTCGGCTAAACGCCTCAAAAGAATAAATTTACATATAAGTGGGTGAAACAAAAAGGGAAAACCCACTCGTAGCCCGGGTTTCGTCTAGTGTTCACCATTGGGCTGGAAGCTTGGTAGATCCTCGGAAGCTGCTCCGAAATCTGGCCACACAAAACTAGCTGGGTCAAACCCCAGAAAGAGCAAGTGCCACAAGGAGGCCACAAATAAGAACAAAAGCCAGCATATCAGAACATAAAGGATAAAAGAAAGTACAAGTAGTAAAGTACACAAGGCGATAAACGACTAGGGACGTGGAACCATTCCGGGAGCCAGGTTACAATCCTTAAACCAAATAAGGACCGGGGTTGTAACCCTTCGCCTGAATAGCTCATTGTCTCTACTCATTTATCGTTAAGATAAGGAAAACAAACATGCTCAGGAGATAGCAGGTACTGGAGCTAGACAAGACTTAGACAAGGCTGGACATCATGCATTCACAAGCGGCCAAGCAATTACTACGGCTTACTACTTTAACTAACTAGGGTTATCACAAGCCTAATTACTAACAAGATGCAAGTGAGAATTTCCAGGCCCAAGCCCTGCAGACTATCCAGTTATCCTTCCGCGGGTTGAGAGTTATATGTGGGTACATTGCCCGGGAGACTAATGTACCCTTAGGTGACTTAGAGGGTGCAACACATGACAGTGTGCTGGAAATGTGCTCTACTCGTCGGCAAGCTACAAGTCCATTAAAGCGCCCAGATAACGAGATTGCCTGTGACTGGGAATTCTTCATGTTCTAATTTGATCTAATAATTAGCCTAATCCAATTAGCGCGAGTCCCTGGCCGTGGTACCCAGGAAGTCACGTCCTAGACATGATGTAAGACAAGACAAGTGGATTGCTCAAGCAAGCAAGCAAGAGCACCCACGGTGTCAAGTTGATTATACGAGTCAAGTTACAAGTTACAAGTCAAGTCAAGTCAGGAGTGCGCCGCCACGGGCCCCTATCAAGTTATCAAGATAATTCATGTCAGGGTACTGTCAGGAGTGCGCCACGACGGGCTACTATCATGTCAGGTTGGTCATGTCAGGAGTACATCACTACGGGTCACTGTCGTGTTATGCTAGTTCCTTGCCATACCATGCCATGTACCATAGTCATTCCAAACATATTAAGTAAAAATCAGTTCGTGACAAAAGGCGTAAGGATATAAAATGGACGTAAAATATCTAATATAGTACCAATATATATAGGACTATAGAAGAGCCAAGCTTAAAGAAATAAAACCAAAACTCCAAGAGCCAATGGTTTGCGCAAGGGGTCAGGGGGTTAGATTGTGCAGGTGTCAGCTGCGTAGGGTGCCAAGTGCGCAGGGGCACAGGGCGCAGGGGCAGATTGGCGCATGAACAGACTGCGCAGGAGTGAACTGCGCAGGGGTGGATTGCGCAGGAGTGGATTGCGCAGGGGTCGAGTGCGCAGGGGTGGATTGCGCAGGGGTCGAGTGCGCAGGGGTTACTTTGCGCATGGCTGGCTTGCGCATGGCTAGCTTGCGCCAGCGCAATCCAGCACAGCGCAAAGCACTGGCTGAGCCTATGCGCAATCGGCCATGCGCTAAAGAGCACAGGCCGGGGTGCGCAAACGGTCAAGTGCTAAAGAGCACTGGCCGAGAGCCTTCACCAAGGCTGAGATGAACTCCTCAAGAACACCAAAACTTCAAATCTTCATAACTTAGCCAAATCAAAACCAAATCTAGATTTCCAAAGTTCTAACTTGAGTAAAATCGAACTCTCTTCCACATGGAAGCATCAAAACATACAAAAATCGAAGTTTAATGGATCAAAACTAAGGATTTTCGAAAATGGTTAAAACCTAGATCTAGAAAAATGAAAGCTCCAAATCCCAAAATGTCAAGTTCTAAAGTTGTTCTCCATGGCCTAATCTAGTTAATGGACAAATAAAAGTGGTGCTTATTTGATGGCAAGGTGCACTTGCCTATGGTGTGGTGTTGTGTGGAAGAAGGAAGAAGAAGAAGAAGTTAGAAATTAATGGAGAAGTAATGAGGAGAGAGAATGGTAGGTGGAGTTTTAATGAGAGTGGGTTGTGGTGTGTTGAGGAAGGAGTGTAGGTTAAGGTGTTCCATTCATGATGAACCAAACCAAACCAAACCAACTCCATAAAATAAAACCAAGCCATGGTCCAAACCCATTTACGAGAAACCAAAATCCGCAAGTCGAGAAAACAAAATACGTGCCAAAAATCAAATTACGAGTACAAATACGAAATACAGGAAATGGGGGTGACAACTCTACCCACCTTCAAAGAATTCCGTCCTCGGAATTTAATCAAGGAGCTAGAGATTGCCACGACAAGCTATACTAAACACAGGCAAGCTACACTAAGCAGTTCAATCATACAATCATACAATGCAAGCAAGGAAGGGAAAGCGTAAGGCACAAGGAAGATATTATACCTTACGAGTCAAACAGGTAGGGGTATCGCGATCGGATGTCATCCTCACACTCCCATGTTGACTCACCTAGAGAGTGATGACCCCAAGCAATACGGACTAAGTTAATAGTCTTGTTCTTGAGCATTTTTCCCCTCCGGTCCAAAATAGACACGGGCCTCTCCTCATACGAAAGGTTGGTACCAACAACCAATTCCGAATGATCTAGGATATGGCTCGGGTCCGGGATATACCGTCTTAATTAGGATACATGGAATACATCATGTACCTCACTTAGCGACGGCGGAAGAGCGAGACGATAGGACACATCACCTACTCGCTCTAGAATATCGAACGACCCTATATACTTAGGACTAAGCTTTTCCTGTACGCCAAAACGAATGATGCCACGGGTAGGCGAGATCCTAAGGAATACATGGTCGCCGACAGCAAATTCTAAGGGACGTCGATGAGCATCGGCCCAATGGCGCTGGCGATCCTGAGCAACTCGGAGGTGATCTTTGACTCTCCTGACCACTTCAACCGTCTGAGAAATCAGTTCTGGACCGAGCATCTGCCTCTCTCCGACATCGTCCCATGCTAACGGGGATCTGCACTTCCTACCATACAGGGCCTCGAAGGATGCCATCCGGATACTGGCCTGGAAACTATTGTTGTACGAGAATTCCACCAGGTGCAGGTGATCCTCCCACGAACCACCGAAGTTAAGGGTACATGACCGCAACATATCTTCAAGAGTTTGTATAGTACGCTCTGACTGCCCATCTGTCTGCGGATGATACACTGAGCTGAACTTGAGACAAGTCCCCAAACTTTGATGAAGACTGCGCCAGAAGTGCGATGTGAATCTCGTATCCCTGTCTGATACTATGCTGACTGGCACTCTGTGAAGTCGGACGATCTGCCTGAGATACATTTCTGCTAGCTGCGCCGTCGACTGTCCAACTCTAAATGGAAGAAAGTGTGCCACCTTGGTAAGCCTGTCCACAATGACCCAAATAGCATCTCTGCCTGCCAGAGATCTGGGTAACCCAGTCATGAAATCTATGGTAATGTGCTCCCATTTCCATTCTGGGATCGGCAAGGGTTGAAGAAGTCCAGCTGGCCTCTGATGTTCAGCCTTGACCTGTTGGCAAACCAAACATCGAGAGACATACCGGGCTATCTCCCTCTTCATACCATTCCACCAAAAATGCTGACGAATATCTTGGTACATCTTCGTGCCGCCTGGGTGAATGGAGTACTGCGAACTGTGAGCCTCTGCCATGACTTCCTGTCTGATATCTCCACTGGGTATACAAAGACGAGTGTCGTGTCGAAGTGTACCATCTTCATGGATGCATAACTCTAGCCTTCTTCCTGCCTCGTACTCTGCTCTGAGCCGCTGAATCTTGGAATCTGTTAACTGTGCGGTCCGAACCCTCTCAACTATGGTGGACTGAATCTGTAGGCTGGCCATCAAGGCCACATTGGAAGGAAGAATCACTTCAATTCCCGTCTTCTGAAGATCTGCCAATAGCTCTGGTTGCGCCGTCAGGAAATAAACTCTAGCTCTCCGGCTCAACGCATCTTCTACAACGTTGGCCTTTCCTGGATGATACTGCAAATCCACATCGTAGTCCACCAGTAGCTCGAGCCATCTTCTCTGCCGCATATTAAGATCCTTCTGGGTGAAAACATACTTCAGGCTCTTATGATCAGTAAATATCTCCACTCTGTCTCCGTACAAGTAGTGCCTCCACAACTTAAGTGCAAACACTACTGCTGCTAGCTCCAAGTCGTAGGTCGGGTAATTCTTCTCATGATCACGGAGTTGACGTGATGTATAAGCAATTACCTTCCCATGCTGTATCAAAACACATCCCAATCCTCTGCCTGAAGCGTCGCAATAAACTGTGAATCCTCCGGTCCCATCTGGAAGGGTGAGAATGGGAGCCGTTATCAAACCTCGCTTCAACTTCTCAAATAATTCCTGACATTCTGCTGTCCAAACGAACGGCACATCCTTGCGGGTCAGCTGGGTCATCGGTGCTGAAATCCTTGCAAAATCAGAGACGAACCGCCGGTAGTAGCCGACCAATCCAAGAAAGCTGCGAACCTCTGCCACTGAGCTGGGTACTGGCCATGACTCGATGGCCACAATCTTTTGGGGATCCACTTCCACTCCTCCTCTGGTAATGATGTGACCCAAGTAAGAAATGCGATCGAGCCAGAACTCGCATTTACTGAACTTGGCGTACAACTGGTGCTCTCTGAGAATCTGGAGGACGACTCTGAGATGCTGCCCGTGCTCTGCTTCACTCTTGCAGTAGACCAGGATGTCATCAAGGAATACTATCACAAACTGATCCAAGTAAGGCATGAAAATATGGTTCATGAGGTCCATGAACACTGTCGGCGCATTGGTCGCTCCAAAGGGCATAACTAGAAACTCCCAATGCCCGTACCTAGATCTGAACGCCGTCTTCGGGATGTCCTGCTCTCTGACTCTGATCTGGTGGTATCCTGACCGCAAGTCTATCTTCGAGAAAACTGAAGCCCCTTTGAGTTGATCAAACAAGTCGTCTATCCTTGGAAGAGGGTATCTGTTCTTGATTGTCACTGAGTTCAAGGTACGATAATCTACACATAGCCTAGACGTACCATCCTTCTTTTTCACAAGAAGCATCGGGGCTCCCTAAGGCGATCCACTTGCACGAATGAATCCCTTGGTCCTGAGTTCTTCAATCATCTTGTACAAAATCTCCAACTCTGAAGACGCCATTCTGTAGACTCGCTCTGATACTGGTGCTGTCCCGGGAATCAAGTCAATGGTGAACTCGATCTCCCGCTCTGGTGGCATCCCTGAAAGTTCCTCTGGGAAGACATCTGGAAACTCTTCAACTATCCGGGGCAACTGTACTGCTGCTACTGCCATCCGCAATACTGGAGGAGATGGCTCTACTGTGCCTCTGGAAAATAAAAACTCTGGCTCTCCAGGAATACTAAAGACAACTCTGCCAACATGGCAGTCTATCCTAGCATAATGGTTCCTCAACCAATCCATGCCTAGGACTACATCATAGTCTGCCATAGAAAACTCTATAAGTCTAGCGGGGAACTCTCTACCGCTAACTACGATCCGACACGAGGAAAACACTCGATCTACTCCCACAAGACTATTACCAGTAAGTATATTGAGCCTCACTGATAATGACTCAGGCTCCAATCCTATCCGTGTCGCAAATCGTGCAGACATGAATGAATACGATGCACCAGAATCAAATAATACAGATGCTGGAAAGGTGTTGACGAGAATAGTACCTGCCACTACCTCACCTGGTGCAACTTCTTCTTCCATGGTCATCATCATAGCCTGACCTCTAGCTGCGAGTCCTCTCTGCTGGGAACCCCTCTGCTGACTCTGTGCTGGAGCCTGGGTGAACTGCTGCTGGAAGGCCTGGGCCTGGGGCGCCAATGGCCTCGGGTACTGCTGTTGCTGCTGCTGCTGGACTGGAACTGGGGCTGGTCCTCTCACCGAAGAACTAGAAAGGTTGGATGATGATGGACCTTCCCTATTTGGGCAGGTCCCTATCTGGTGGTCTACTCCTCCACAAGCCAGGCACAACCCCTGTGCCCTACGACACTCTGCCACTACATGGCCCGGCTTCCCGCAATGAGAACATCCCACCACGGAAGGCTGCTTCTGCTTCTGCTGCTGCGGGTACGTCGGGGTCGACTGCTGAACCGACGTCACTGAGGCCGCCCGCCTCGGAGTTCCAATGGTTATACCCCTAGCTGCCGGGGCTGGAGCTGAAGATTGGTGCATCTGGTTGTGGGACCGCTTCCTGCCTCCGGTCCTGTCCACAATTCTTCGGAAGGTATACTCATGCCTCCTTGCTGCCTTCAACACTGCATCGAACGTCTGGTGCTCGAACTGCTCCACAGCTAATAATATCTCTAAATGCAGCCCCTGCTGGAACCGCTGGGCCCTATCGAATTCGGTTGCCACCAAGGTGGGGGCGAACCTACTCAGCCTGGAAAACTCGGTCGCATAGCCATCGACCGTCCTGCCTCCTTGCTTCAAGTTGGTGAACCTGGTCTGCAGGTCGTACCGTGCCACCGCATCAAAGTACTTTGTCTGGAATCTCTCTCTGAACGTCGCCCAAGTAACTGGTGCCGCTAATCCCATGGCCTGAGCTGCCCACCAATCGCGAGCCAAGTCTAGTAACTGTAGCCGTGCCACCGCTACCTTCTCATTCTCAGGTGTCCTAGCTGCTTCTAGGACCACCTCGGTATCTTGAAGCCAAGCGTCCGCGGCAATCGCATCTTCACTGCCGTCAAAGAAGGAAGGGTTCAAGCGCTTGAAACTTTTGGCCGCCTGATTTTCTTGGAGACCTCCTCGGTTTAGTGCATCATGAACTTCCTGGTGCAAGGCGTCGCCTCGACGATCTTGGGATGCAAGCAGTTCTCTGATAAGCCCTACCAAAGGTCCCTCATCCTGTCTAGCTGGTTGAACGGGCGGAGCTGCCTGAACTGGAGGTTCTGAGCCTCCGGGAAGCATAACTCGGGAGGCTACTCCAGAGTGCTGAGCTTGATCTTCCTGGCGCTGGGGTGCTTGCTGAGCTTCCTCTGGCTGGTTGGCAGGTTCGGGAGCAATGTCGCTGAAGAAGACGACATAGGGAACAGTAAGGAAGGACCAGGACAGATCAACGATACAAGCATGTGATCAGGTCAAGATTCTCAGGGATTTGAAGATACGAGCAGAGATCAAGGGCGAATATTGATTGAGACATCTATTCGGTAAACCCTCATATTTCTTGAATGCCAAGACCTGCATGGGCCACCACTTAAACCATGTCACGCCCCAGAACCAGAATACTGGAGAGCGGGGGCAGACATAGCCAGCTACGTATATTGAAATAGAATACATCTCAACTATACGGTCACGGCTGTCTAGATATGAGGGTTTACTACAAGCCAGCAGTCTCTTAAGGTCAAGCCTATTGTCTCAATCTCAAACA